>CAVNYN010289537.1:16416-33263 GCA_963692815.1 Nyctanthes arbor-tristis | reverse complement strand
TTTCCTTATCTTATTATGAAAATTTGAGGTGAAATCAATAGATCCGCATATCTTTCTCTCTCTTCCACTTAATCTCTCTATATTTATCTTTCCTTGTTCTCTATCATATATTGAGATGAAATTTGGAATCATATCATTATCCTCCATTGATTTCTTTGTTTACCATTTTAAAGTTTGAAACCAGCAAAATAATTTTTATTTATGGATTAAGCAGATATGTGATTGTTTCATAGCTTTTTTATTTTTTTTAGTTTGATTAATGTTTTTTGTAATTTACTAATCTGATCTCTTGTGTTTAAATGATAGGGTTTCTAACGACGGGATATGTAAAATAACATCATTACAATGGAGTCTTTTTGTTATTTTTTCATTTTTTTTTTTTTGCAATTTTGTAGTTTCGGGTCAACGAATTTGGGTGTGTTTAGTATTTTATTTTAGGCAGATACCCTATAATTATTTGATTTATACCTTTCCATACTTCAGTAGTAGACTCTAATTGGGTTTGATTTGTATCTTTCCATAGTTCGGTGGACTCTAATTTGGGTGATCTTCTTGACTTCATTTAGAATTTTAATTTAGGTAATATTCTTTTTCCCTTTGAATATGAATTTGAATTTTTTTGACTCATATATTTTTGTTAATTACTTATCGTTTTTCCTATAAATATGTTAGTTAACCTCTTTTACATCATGTCATTATTGATTCTCTGCACTTTTCTATTAATTAGTTGCTTTGTTTCTCTACTCTGCTTTTTGAATTTTAATTTATTTGATCTGTTCTACAATGTCTATGGAAATGTCCTAATCCAGGAAGAAGGTCAATGATTTAGCTCAAGGAACAAGGCTAAAAAATGCCCTATCCCTGTTATCTAAAAAATGTGGAATAAGAATAGGGTGAGAAGTCCTCCAGATCGTATACCGACATGGGCTGACCAATCTCTCCCATCCTCATCCAAAATAGGATATACGACAAAAACTAAGAAACAAGACTAAAAGTATAGATCGGAAGAGCACACGTCTTAAAGGTTCTAGCTTTTCTAAAAGACGTGAGCGCAAGATCATATTTAATGAATATCAAACAGTGCCACTTTAGTGATATCACTACTGTGCTTGATAAGCGCTCTGCCTTCCTTGTGTGTGTAATTCGGAAGTGGAAGGCTACATCTAAGTGGATGACCAGGTAATGTTAACTTGTTAAAATTACATGTATATGGTTTTTTTTTCATTTTTCTTACTTATTGATTATATCTTTTGCTATATGTATCGACTGTAATAATCTTTTGTTATGTTTTATTGATTATTGTAGCCATCAGGTCACAAAGGGCCAAAAATCAACAACAGTCAATGGTCGTAAAGGTCTTGGAATCTGGCTCTGAGAGGTTCATCCAATTTAACGGCCTAACGACCAAAAGACCTAAAGAGCCCGTTTCAGTGACCTCTAAGGCAAGTCTCCATTCCTATGTTCTTGTACGTTAGGATGTCTGGACGCTACGCTACCGAGCTCACACAGTGCCGCAATCTAACGATATGACCTAACTAGCACGACAACCAAGCAGGCGTTGGGGAACCCATGTGAGAGACCTTATCACTTACGGCTGATGAGACTTTAGCATTAAATGCAAGGTGACGGCCACCAGTCCCACACATGACTTAGGTATCGACACATAATAAAATGAGTTATTATTATCCAATTAAAAAGATATGTGAAGTGGATACACATTCCTGTAGGTATGGAATTTTATATTCGGATGCGTATCGAGTGGAAATAGATATCACAGTACATGCCTTATATGCAATATTAGACCGTTAAATAATAATATTGAATAAATTAGATAATTTAAAAATTAAATTATAATGAAACATTAGACGTGTACGTAAGTGGGTAGCTATTAATAATAAATTATTAATAAACATTACTTTGACATATCAAAATACTAGATCAAAACCGTATATTTACTGATTTTGTTATGCAAATTTGATGTTGGGAAACTATTCAACATTTTATTGTTTATTACTAGAAATTTTGGAATTAATCTTTCCGTGCAATGCTGGGTGAGACTTTTTTCGATTCCACTATTGACAATGACATTTGTGCTGTAAGATATTTTTTGATATCTTGGTATCCTATCTTTTAGGAGACTTATTTTGTTGTATTTAGTAATAGTTATACTTTGTTTTCATTGATCACGTTTTCATCTAAGATAGGCACGGGTACAATATAAAATATGATAAAATTTTCTTCTACAATACAGGAAAAGTACAATGCATCATGCATGAATAAAATTGGTTGGGCCACTAATATTTTTTGGGTTTTTCTATATGAGCTCAATCCAATTGACTACATTATCTTTCAATATTTTTGCTGGCTCTCTTCATAGCCTCAAATTCTGCTATCAAAATTAATTGTCAAAGTGAATTATATAAATCTCTTTTATTTTATCAATTATCCACAATACTTTTTTGTTTTTGTTGTCACTAAATGAAAAAAAAAAAGAAAAAGAAACATAGATTGTGACAACATTAGTTGTATTAAATGTCACTGAATTTTTACTTTACTTGCAATTGGGATAAATGAAATTTAATTGTCAATAATTAGATCACTGAACTTTAATTTAATAGGAATCAGGTCTCCCCATTTTAATTATCAACAATTATATCACTAAAGTTATACGTAATTACAAGAAGGCCACTTTGTAAATTCTATCTCATCATCATACATCATCAAATTATAGTCCAAAATAATACGTAAATGATTACTAAAAATGACACATTTTATTGAAGAGGAAAAATTGGAGAATGATTGTAGGGTTCACAAAATATTTAACATCTATCTTGATATATAATTTTAAATAAACTTTAACCGATTGCCATGCATCGCAGAGATGGTCATGCTACCATTTCTTCATATTCTAATAACAACTTCCACTGAAATCTTCACAAATCTGAATTTTTGAATGAGATACGATGCTCTAAAATTTTCTGCCATAAGTTGAAGTAAAAGATCAGTATTCCTGGTATATTGTTACGGAATTTTTATCATTCGACTAGATTATGTAGTGGCACGAGACTTATAATCTCAAGACATGAAGATTGCATCGATTAAGCAAATATTCTATCTTGATTAGATGCGGGTGACAAATTTTTTATTGTAAGGAAGGCTAAGCATCATTTGATCCAAGACTTCCTTTTACAATACAAACTACATTTGTAAATGTCATAGTTTTTTTATTCTTTTATGATATCAAGTATATAAATTCTTGTTAAACTACTTTTAATGTATGATCTTTTTACTAGATCTCTATCCGTGGATCGCACGGGTGAAAAATCTAGTTAATATATAGATACATGTTCATTTTTTTAGCTTTTTTTATTTATCCTTGATTAATGGTCGAATGACACACATTGATTCAAATTGCTAATTGAATATTTTAGGTATGTTTAACATAATTTCTTCTTTTAAATAAACAAGCTGGAAATGACAACACTGAATCTGCTCTCCACCTTTATTAGAATTCAAACTTTCAAATTTAGGTTTATATTGTGTATACCATAAAAATAAAGGCTTCTCTTTCTCCCATAAATTGGAAAATTCGATTTACTATTCTCTTAACGTCACCTTCTTGCTCGAACCTTGAGGGTTTATTGCTGATTAATCCATAGTTGATGCTTCCAAAGTTTCACATTGGTTATGTCTCAGATTGTGGTTGATCCTAATCTCCATTAGTGGCATTTTGCAATATCATACAATTTCCTTTCTGTTCAACAGTTTCTTATATTATATTCTCTTGGGTGGGGTGAATACAATACTGAAAATATGCGTAATTTTTTGGTCGTCTCCATATACTTGCTGCCATATTTGAAGGTTCATTTATCTTTTATAAACACGCCTACATATAGTATTATCGTGAGTCAATTTCGAACATGAGGGCATCACATAAGTTGATTTCGGCATCATTTAATGATGTTATATGTCTGCTCCATCGTGTATATCATACTAATACAATTGTATGGAATCATTATTCACCTTTTTTGCATTAACAGAAGCTGGTCTCTGGATATTGAATATTCTTATTTCTTCACCAAATGGGTTAGCGTGCATGTTCTTAATTAATGTATACAATTGTTCTAATTTTTTTTCTAGGTTTTATTATTCTGAATATTTTTACTTTTAATAATACAAAGTTTGTGTTGTTGTATTATTTCCTGAGAATTTACTTAGTTTTAAATGACAAATTTCAACTTTTGATATTATAAATTATTCTCTTACTAATCTCTTTATGTTTTGATGTTGGCTTTTAATTATTTGATTACCTTCATAAGATATCAAATAGTTATGTTCTAGGTTTGTGGAATGAAAAATCTTATATGACATAGTGTGAATGGTTGTTATTGTTTCACTTTGTATTATATTATTATTTTTTTGGAGAGGTACATAATTTTTCTGCTTTTATGGTAGTAATTGATAATTCATTTTTATTTTCTAGTACTTTGATTCATTATATTGGAATGAAGAAATTAACAAAGTCCACTACAATTTTGAATGGTAGAGGAAGGCTGCGTGATTTGAATGGTATTTGATTATTCTTGTGGCTTTAAATTATATTTTGTTGTTACTCCGTATAGCGCTTTACATTAATAATGTAACACCCCGGCCATGAGCTACTGGTTTACTTTTCCTCATCAAGGGTTTAGGTGTAATTATTATTTTAAATGTTCATTATTTCTTATTTTTAAAACTGTCAAAGTTGGTGACTTAATTCATTTTATATTTATAATTGAAGTATCTAATAAGTCCATAATATTCATCCTCCCAATGTGAACGGTTAGTAGTGATGAGGCCGGTGATTTTCCATAGGTCTTGACTCAATAACATTGGCATATAGTCACCCATCTGAGGCCTTCAAAGGGCTCGGTTCACAAAGTTTCAAGTACCTAAAATTTGGAAAGCATGGAAAAGAATGAATATAGAATATTTAGTGAGAAATCCTTACACATACAAGTCTTCTTTTAAAACGTGAGTTAGGGCTCGAATTACATCATAGACATGTCTTACCCTGAGCACTCAATATAACTGGTTTGGTTATAACATAACATGAGGTTTGATCATTGGTCACCTAGGTGCCTCACAAAACCATAACTGATTCTGAAGGTTTGATCATAGACTACCTTGGTAGTCTCCCACAACCTTGAAAAAGTGCCTTGGCACCAAACATTTCATGTACCGAATATAATTCTATTCTGAAACTGACGGGGAAGATCTAGATGTAATTCCTTTTATGAAAAAGCACTTGTATTTTTACTTACTATTCAAAACATGAAATATTGCACATAGAATCATCATGAAGCACAAAAACATGTAATACATGGATATTTCTCAAATATTTCATGCAAACATATTCAAAGAACACATAACAAAGGATGTAAAGATCACTCACATTAAATCCCTAATCGGGATTACTTTGCGATATTAACTTCTCTTTTCCTTGCTTTCTCCTTTTAGCACAAGGTGCCTTCAACGTTTCCTTTCTTATTCCTCAGTTTAAGTATGTGTATAAAGAAGATCTATTGTTTATTTAAAATTGGGATTTTCCTCTCTATTATCTCCCCTTGCATTATTTGTTTCTAGCTCCTTATTAAAGAAAGACAAGGAGTATTTGTGGAAGTGGGGGGGGGGAGAGAAAGAGAGAGAAAAAAAGGGGACGTCGATGCAAGGAACAATGGGAAAAACAACTTGCCTATTTATAGCAATTGGTGACCCATAAATTATTGACAAGTGGCTACCATATATTGGGATGTCTTTTAGCCTGTTTTATAGCCTTCCACGTTTTCTTCCATATGAGTATTTGTTGTTCCCAATACATGGTTGCCACCTGGCAGTCATGTATTGACGATTATTTTTTTCTTTCTTTCGTCTTTTTATCGACACATTTTTCGACTTAATTTTGAAGGATCACATGAAACCCAAATAAAGAGTTCTTAGTGTCTATGCGAAGCTCTTGGAGAGCACTATATGATAGCATTTTGAAAACTCCAAAACCATTAAGAATAAGAAAATTTAAAATATTCTAGAATGAATGACTGAAGTCGTCTATACAAATATTAACGTATTTTGCGTTTATTTTTTCTCTTTTAGTCACTTAATCATTAAAATAGTTTAATAGTTCTACTCGACAATAAAAGTCATAATGTACATAGGTGAATTTTCTGGGTCTTTACAAATAAATTACGTTTTCATTCTTTAGTGGAGTCTTCACATTCATTCTGTTCAAGAGGGCCATTAAATGATATCACTAATGGTACAATTTTTTATTTATATTGTTAAAGTAATTTACAAATTAAAACTTAATTATCAGTTAAGGTTCACCTGATTGATGGCTTAATTTTGTTTTACAATTATTGGAAGGTCTGGGTCTTCAAGAAATGCGTTCTTTGGTCTGTCTGGTTCTAATGGGAATGGATTAGAACTTTCTTCTGTCCCACAAAATATTACCTTAAATGACGATGGACCAAATAACACACAAAATGTTGTAATTGATAATATATGTTCGACAGATTATGAGTATTAAACTTTCTTACCTATTATACACTCTTTATAAGTGTGTGCGCGCATATATATATATATATATATATATATATATATATATATATATTAAAATATCTAAGATAGTTTTTTAATTTCTTCTTTTTGGCATTTTTAAGGGTTAATTTCACAAAAGGTCCTCAATCTTTGAGTTAAGAATCGGTTGGGTCCCCAACCTTTTTTCCTTCTTCTGGGTCCCCAACCTTTCATAAATTCACACAATATGTCCTTTTTACCACTATTCCGTCAATTTTTGAAAAACTGACACTTATACCCTTAGATTTTTAATTTTAAAAATAAAATATTTAAAAATTAAAAACGACAGCAAAAATTGATGCCGAAAAATAGCAGCAAAATGCTGCCGTTTCCAGCGGTAAAAATGGGGAAGGGGTGAATCCCTCCCCATTTGCTGCCATTTCCGGCAACAAAAATGCTGCCAAAAATGGCAACAGTCTGCTGCCATTTTTTGGAAACATTTTGGAGGGAGGTGCTGCCATTTCTGGAAGCATTTTAAGGGGCTAAATCCCCCTCATTCGCTGCTGGAAACTGCCATTTTCGGCAGTAACTGTTAGGGAGAAGGGGAGGTTTTTTTTTTTATTTTTTTACTATTTTTAAATATTTTATTTTTAAAATTAAAAAACTAAGGGTATAATCATCATTTTCTTAAAAAAATTGACGGAATAGTGGCAAAAAGGACCTACCGTGCGAATTTATGAAATGTTGGAGACCCAGAAAAGTGAAAAAAAAAGGTTGGGGACCTAGCTGATTCTTAACTCAAAGGTTGAGGACCTTTTTTGAAACTAAGCCATTTTATAATTATAGAGTTTAATTTTGAGGACATCCTTGGGGATTTGTCCTACGGTGAATCTGAACACGAATATTCAGATGGTATGCATTACATATGATGTACTTTACTGTTACAAATTAGATACTTTTTACTATGTCTGCTGATTTTCTTGATATTTAATAGGGTAACCTAACGTCACTAACCTTTCAAGCATTTATAGATTACATCTTCAACCTTTAATTTTCCTTATGTTGGTCCTCAACCTTTGAAGAAATCCCCTTTAGTCTCTGGTGATGGAAACCGTCAAATTCTTCTGTTAAAGTCAGAGGCATATTCGGTAATACATAAAAAATTAATATTTTAAATTAAAAAATTTTAAAAAATATAAAAAAAGAAAAAGAAAAAAAGGGGAGAGCCTCCCTACTGCCATTTTAAGCAGTACTTTGGCTACCAAAAAATGACAGTAGGGAGAGGGACTCCCTCTATGCTTGCTGTTGGAAATGGCTATAGGGGGGAGTCTTTGCCTTGTGCTTGCTATAGAAAATGGTAGCAAGCACAAAGGGGAGACTCTATATAGTACCCGAAAATGCCCCAGACTTTAATGGACGAATTTGACGGTTTCCGTCACCAGGGACTAAATTGGGGATTTCTTAAAAGATTGAGGACCTACAAAAGGAAAATTGAAGGTTGGGGACGTTATTTGTAAATTCCCCTATTTAATTTTATAGTTGATGACATTGACTGTTTGCAGATCTTCATCTGAAGGTACTATTCCATATCAAACTTTGGAGGAAACCATTTATATTTGCATCTATATGTATGATATTATTTTTTGATTTTTTAGTTGTATTTGTATTATAGTTTATTTTTAATATAGGTGTGTATAGTGTGATAGGAATTCTTAAACTTATTTGTTTCTAATGCTGTTAAGCATGCATTGATAAGTTTTCTTTACTGAATGGAATTTTTTAATTATATTCAATTATATTTTAATTACGTTATTTACACTTGACAATTTCAGTTATTTTTAAGAGATTTATTATTGCGAATATATTTATTATTTTAATATATACTCATAAGTACTATAAAATCAGGAATCCTGATTACACGTGTCAGTATTGTGGTGTTATTTTCTAGTATGAAAAGAGAATTGAGAAGGCCTGGAATACGAAAAAGCCTAAGTTTGCTTTGTGTTGCAATTAAGGAAAAGTAAAACTTCCGTTGGTGAAAGATCCTCCAAAAGTTCTTAACAATCTTATCTTTGGAGTTGATGAAAGAAGTAAACATTTCCTTGCCAACGTACGCTCCTACAATTCGATGTTTACTTTTACTTCAATAGGCGGAAAACTTGATAAAGATATCAATAATGGGAGCGCACCGCCTATTTTTAGATTGAATGGTGAAAATTATCATCGGATTGGGAGTTTGTTGCCACCTGAAGGTTCCATTCCAAAGTTTTCTCAGATGTACGTTATGGACTCTGAGAATGAATTGCCAATAGAATTCAGTCTGTTAGGTAAATTTCTATATTCTATAGGATATTTATGATTAACTTATTTAAGCATTCTTTTATGTCTCCCATTATCCCATATAATAAATTATTTGTTCTTTTTTCTTTAGGAAGAAAGGAGGTGAAAATAACTTGCAGGCAGATGTTGTCCGTGATTTAAAAACAATGCTTGATAGACATAATCTTCATGCTTAGTGTTTTAGAATAGTAGGGATAGACTTAATCGTCCAAATATTGGTAATGTTTGTTTGAGACTCATAGGAAAAACAGGAAAATATGGAAGAACTTATAGTCTACCTGAGAAAAAAGAAGTTGCTATTGTCATTGATGGTGATTTTGGTGAAAATCGAGCAAATCTTGATATTATCTTGAAGACTCAATAAGGAGATTTGCAACGAATCAATGAACTGCATCCTTTTTATCTCGGTCTTCAATATCTATTATTTTTTTCCATTTGGTCAAGATGGATATCGAGTAGATGTACAGTTAAATAGGACAACTTCATCTTCTACGAATGGAAGAAAATCAGTCACTATGAAAGAATTTTTTTCTTTCAGGTTGCAAGAAAGAAGGAATGAATCTTCTTATATTTTATCATGTAAAAGGCTGTTTCAGTAATTTATTATTGATGGATACACAATGATTGAATCATATCGATTGGCATACTTTCGTTCACATCAAGCTAAACTGGGATGTGAATTGTATAAAGGCTTGGCTGATGCTATTGGACGGGTGAAACAAATCCTTCAAAAAGTGGAAAAAGAAAAGTTCTTCCGACAAGTTTTACTGGTAGTGCACATTATATGGGCTAGATTTCCAAGTTTGTGTAATCCAAAGTGGCCAGAAATTGTTAGTTTTGTTGAGAAAAGGGGCTTACAACCAGAGGATTGCCCTAGTATTCTTTTTAGAATTTTCAAAGTGAAGCTAGATCATCTTATCAAAGATTTGAAGCAAAATAGATGATTTCGAAAAGTAAAAATAGGTAATAATATAATTTTGTTTTCATTTATTAAAACTTTTATTTATTTTTTCTCTCTATTCCTTATTATGATTTATTATTAATGTGTGATTGCTAATCATGTAAATCTTTTTTCTTCACTTATATACATGGTTGAGTTTCAAAAACATGGGCTTCCTCATGCTCGTATTCTGCTCTTTCTTGATAAAAAGGATAAGTCTCCTTCTACGGATGAAATTGATAAATTGATATCTGCAGAGACACCAAATGAAAAGAATGATGCCAGGTACTATGCACATATTAAAGATCCAATGATACATGGTCTATGTGGCCACTTAAACAAAACTCTCCTTGCATGATGAATGGTCGATGTTCAAGGCACTTTCCAAAAAAATTTTGTTGAGCATACTAGTATAGATGATAGTGGTTATCAAATATATCGGCGTAGGAATATTGGCCAAAAATTTAATAAGAATGGAATTGAGTTTGACAAAATATATGTGATACCGCACAACCGTTATTTACTATTGAGATATGGGGCACATGTCAATGTGGAATGGTGTAATCAAACCAGTGCAATCAAATATCTTTTTAAATGTATAAATAAGGGGGTCATGATCACATAACTATCTCATTTTGTGATTCTACTTATGCGGATCCTAAAAATGATGTTGACAAGATTGATATGTATTATGAAGGCTGGTATATTTCAGCATGTGAGACTGTATAGAGAGTATTTAGTTTTAATATTCAGTGTAGGGACATTGCTATTGAGGGACTTTGTTTTCACCTTTTAAATGAGCAAAACGTTATGTATAGAGAGGGTGAATCGATGGAAGCTGTGATGAATCAAGCTTCAGTACATGAGAGCAAATTTGTTGCATGGTTTGAAGCAAATAAAAAGTTTCTAGGAGCCAAATCTTTAACATATTTCGAATTTCCCTCTAAATTTGTATGGAAACAAAAGACCAGAGAGTGGATGCCAAGGCAATGTGGTTCATCAGTTGCAAGATTTTATTTTGTTCTTCCCAGATGTAACATCCCAAATCACTTAAATATTCCATTTGTCTTGGAATGGAAGGACAGAGAAAGTGGGAGAGAAATGGAGACAAAGAGAGAGTTGGGGACCTAAATGAAGGAAGTAAGAAGTTGAAGGGCCTTGGAAGCAAAATTTGCCTAGCTATCTAGATAAATCTCTTGATTTGGGCCATTTTTTTCATACAAAAGAAACAAAGGAGTCGAGAGATGAGAGGGAGAGACCGAGAGAGGGCTGGAAAATCAAGCAAAAAGAGGAAATGCTTGGGAAAAATTGAAGATGGAATTTGGAGAAATTGAAGGAGGAGGACAATAACCCATCATGACATGTAAGTAATTCTTCCTTTCAAGTTTGATTTAATGTAAATTTTTAAGGGTTTATTTCTTCCAGAGTTAAGAAACTTTCATAGAATTGATTAGTTGTTTTTGATGTAGTCTTATCGGTTTAAATGGCGTGAAAGTATGTTGAGATATGAAAATTGGAATTATTATACAGGAAGGTTCTGCCCTTCCCACTTTAGAATGCCATAACTGATAGAATAAGTTGAATTTTAATGAGGTACAAGTTGGAATGACGCCATTTGGAGGTCAGTAGGAGTTTTTATGATGTGTTTTGTGAAAGTGGTCAGGGCTGACCCGAGAATAGAATTTCTAGGAATTGAAGGAATACTTTGATCTTGCTAACATATTTTTCTTGAGCTCAATTTCATATATGATGAACCTACGTAAGTGTGCTATCTTATGGGGGAATTTCATAATCATATGACACACTTCTTGTGTATAAAATGGTCTTAAAATTGGACTGCCCAAAACAGGGCAACTTTATGTAGTTAAAAAAATTATGGAACTGGTATGCATTTAAAGTGAAAGAGATGGGATATGACTTAAGAGAGTAAATATGTGTTAATGTAAGGGAATGACGTATTATATTGTGAACAACTGTGTAAGTTAGGACATGAAATAAGTAAATGGAAAAAGTCAATGAAGTGAATGATTGGAAAGTTATGAAAATATAAATTATCTAGACAATAAGATATTACGAGAAAAGAATTGAAGTTTAAAAGTCTTCATGTTATATTTCAGGACACACGAAAGGGATTTCATGTACATGGCTACTTAGTCGGTCAGTGGAGCTCTTCTCTCATTTCTTCCTAAATGAAAATTATTATGCTTTGATTCCACGTGAATTTTACAATGTCTAAGATGATAATGTATTTCAATGAAATTTCCCAAAGGATGATATTTTCTTAAGAAAACTTTGTTATGCATCTTATATGAAATGATGATTCATGCTCTTCAGAGAAAAGTTTCTATTTGAAATATGATTTTATGATGCATGAAAACCCCAAATTTGTATCTGATGTCATGATAAGTCGCTTACGGGCGAAGGGTCCTATAGCTCAAGCTGACCAAATGAATGCCGCCCAAGCGAAGGGGCCTAAGTGCTACCTATGGCTCAAGCTATTTAATTGTGCCACCTAGGACGAAGGGGTCATAAGGTACCTACGGCCCAAGCTGGCCGTCTACGTGCATATGACTTGATATCATGATCATGTGATGTGTTGGATACTCTTTGGGGAAAGTTGGTGATGATCTTGAAATGAGAAGACTTTTATGATGTTTCCAAGTGGATTTTATGATGATTATTAAATGAATAATGTTCACGATGTTCTCTAATGAATTTTGTGATGTTTATGATGTTTTCTAGTATGTAATGATTTTATCAATGTTGATATTATGCTGGAATGACGTTTCAAATGATGAAAACCAATAAGTGGTTGTCCATCTTACTGGACTTTGCAAAGATGTATTTTCGACCTTTCAAAGCATGTTTATTTATAAAACTTTACTTACAGGGCTAGTTAACTCATATGTTTCCTAAATGATTTTCCTTCCCGGTAGAAATGGAAGTTGGGCAATGCATCTAGTCGAGCCTGCTACTTCAAGCAATCGAGCCGCTACATATAGATGTTATGTGTTTGTTGTTGCTATAAATCTTAGGCTTTAATATGGTTAATTTATTAGAATGTATTGGGTGCATTCAGGTGAGTTATATTTGGTTTAGTATATTTCTTCATATATAAGTTGTTGTTTGAAGTGAATGAGGAGTTATGGGGTTGGTATGGAGTATTGGTACAGGTTGGGTTGTTCATATTTAGGGGAGATATTGCCAATAAATTTTCTCTAACAGGCAGGATGTTTATGAGCCTTGACGGTAGATTCTAACTTTTAGATGGAATTTTATCATCGGCGCACGTCACGCTTCTAGTAAGTTAAAGGGACTGGAAGCGGGGCGTGTCACCAGAGCAGGAGAAAAATACCATTTGAGAACTCTTTTAGGTGATGTTCATGGTCCTACAAGCTATGATAATTGAAATCAATGAATGGAATTCAATATGATACATTTAAAGATGCTTGCTATGCACGTTGCCTGCTTGAGGATGACAGAGAATATGTTGATGGAATATTGAGGCAAACTCTACTGCTTTCTGATTATTTAGCCATGCCAGAAAATGTCTGGAACTCATGCTGGAAATATTTGTTAGATGATATACTCTATACCCATCGTAAAGTGTTGCAACAACCATGTATCAATTTGTGTCTTGTGTTTTTACTTATATATTATATTATTTTATTTTTTTAACAATATGCTAATGGTATTCTTATATTTATCTAAGTGACTTATAATGTTGTTATTATTCTATTAATATTTACAGATCTTTAGTTAACAGATGAAGAATTAAAAAACTATAGTCTTGCCGAAATTGAAAAACTACTTCAGAAGAAAGGGAAGATTTTGCTTGACCATATTCAATGCATTTCCAGGAGATGTTTATTTTTCAGATATGTAGAGTAGCTTGATAAATGAAGAGTTGCAATATGATAAAGAAGCTTTGGCTCAAGAACATATTGACCTGGTCTCGAAATTTACAGATAAACAGCAGAATGCTTACGATGAAATCCTGAATGCTGTTAATTCTAAATCTGGTGGTGTCTTTTTTTTTTTGTATGGCTATGGAGGTATAAGTAAAACTTTTCTGTGGAAAGCATTATCTGCAGCACTTATCAAGAGGAGATATTTTTTTAAATGCAGAATCTAGTGGCATAGCTTCTTTACTTCTTCCTAGAGGAAGAACTGCTCATTCTTGGTTTGCCGTTCCCTTTAATGCAATTGAAGAGTTTGCATGTAACGTAAAATAAGAGAACCGATTGGGTAAGTTTATAGAAAAAACAGAACCTGTCATTTGGGAGGAAGCTCCTATGATGAACAAATATTGCTTTGAAGCTCTTGACAGGACCATGCAAAACATTTTACGATTTCAAAACCCATTGAGTATGAATCAACTAGCTGGAGGGAAAACAATTGTCTTTGGTGGTGATTCTAGGAAAATATATCTTAATTGCACAGGTCTGTCTGCATGATCTTGTTCATGCAACACTAAACTCCTTATATTTGTGGGAGTACTGCTGGGTATTAAAGTTGACAAAGAATATGAGACTACATAATGTTAATTGAGATGATCACAATGAATTGAAAAAGTTTTCTGATTGGGTTCTAAGCATCAGAGATGGGACTACAGGTGGTGATAACGGTGGACATGCAACCATACAAATCCCAGATGATTTATTGACTTCCAACTCTATTGATCCTTTTTCATCAATTGTCGAAAGTACATACTTGGATTTGTTTAGCAGACTATTTGGTCTTCTTATCTACAGAAAGGCCCATTCTTGCAACCACCTTAGATTTTGTTGAAATGGTGAATGATTATGGTTTCAAAAACACAATCTAATTTAAAGACTTACTTAAGCTCTAATTCTACCTCTAGATCTGATTTTGTGAATGACCTGATGTGTGAGCTTCATGCTCCTGAGTTCTTGAATGGGATCTAGTCTTCCCAGTCATGAATTGAAGTTAAAGGTTGGTGCACCATTTATGTTAATGAGAAACATTGGCATTCTTCAGGGTTATGTAATGGTACCAGACTAATTGTTACAAGACTAGGAGATCATATTATGGAGGCAACAATTTAATCGGGGATAAATGTTGGTTATAGATTTTTCGTACCTAGAATGTCATTAGCTCCTTCTAATATTCGATTATCTTTTACATTTCAAAGGAGGCAATTTCCAGTGATGGTGTCATATGGAATAACTATTAACAAGCGCGAAGGCCAATCTTTATCAAATGTTGGTATTTATTGAAAAGGGATGTGTTTACGCATGGAAAACTTTATGCTGGAATTTCGAGAGTTATGAATCGAAGGGGATTAAAAATTATGATTTTTGATGAGCAGGGTTGTTTCACCAACAAAACTGTTAATGTTGTATATAAAGATGTTTTCAAAAATTCACCATAAGCTTTCAACTTTACATTTTTTTTATAGAAATATTCAACTTTACATTTTGTTGAGGCATTTTCATATTGTTTTCTAAATACTTTAAAGATATGTAGACATGTAATTTTATTATTTTTTCATTATTTTTTTGCAGTTAGTGTTCCTTTTTCTTTGGTTTCATCTTGTAGTAGTTACTCATAGAAAACTAACCACGCGAGAAAACTTGGTATGCCAGTATATAGCCTTTGCTCTTTTACTTTTCTTATTTTTCATTGGGTATTTAGCAAATTGTTTTGATTCTCACAATAAATTTAGGATATGTATTTTCTATTAATGTCAATTTAACATTGTTGGTTTGTATATACATGATTTATTTGTTTATTATTTCTTTTAAATTTGTCATTATTTATTTGGACTTTGAATTTTGATTTACAGGTTTGTTTTGGAAATCTCTTGGACAGTTGAAGGTCAAATCACATTTATCGTGTTTTAAATATCATCGCAATTATTCTTATTCGATGATTTAATCTCAATTCAAGGTAAATTACATTTTTAATTCGAAGATAAATTTTTTCTTTCGCTCCATTGATTTGATAGTGATTATTATTAATTAGGTTGGTATTAGTTTTTATTTGTGTTAATTACTTTATCCGTTGGGTGTGTTTTTATAAGGGATTATTGAATTAACTATTTTGATATAATATATGGTGATTACTGTTTTGTATTTTGCAACTATTTATGGTTATTAATTTTATTTTTTTTCTGAAATGCAGGATATGTGTTCTATGGTGATTGTAAATATTTTATTCATATTATTAACAATGTAAATATTTTCAATGTTTTTAATTATTAATGAAAATAATAGTGATGGTCATTACAATGTTATCTGTTTTAATTACTTCCTGTTTTATTTTTTTATTGCTTTTTTGTTCCCATGCAACGCACTGGTGAAAAATCTAATACTTTTTAATGATGAAATAATCTGTCATGGAAAATATAGTTTCCATCATTAATAAATTTGGCAGCAACACCACAATTTGGCACTTATTTTATTCACGACAATTTATATCTTGCTCATTGAAAGAATATTTATAACGATTAAATTTTTATCGTTAAAAGAATCAACAATGAACACAAATAATTTTTCCAGGTGACCAAAAAAATAGTGACAATCATTTAACACTGGTGATTAATAATACATTTGCCGATGAATTCTCTTTGGCCTCTATAAAACTTCTTGTTAAATGTCATTTTTCTTGTAGTGGCATGATTAGTTGCCAAATTGATCAATCTTTCAATTTTCTTGTGCACTGCCTCAAGCTTGTGTTCTATATCAGCATCGATTGAATGCCTAAATTCCTTCAACTTTTTGTCAATCATTTGTACAATAGAATCTGCTGCGGATATAGTTCATGTACAGTACAGTGAGAACGTTCTTCAGAATTAGGTGATCCTTGTTGGGAATTTAACCAATTTCCCCAAACCCGTGTGATTAAAATAGGCAATCAATATATCAAATAATAATATATGTGCGGAAACGTAAATAACACCAGGAATTATTTAACGTCGTAAAACCCTCCAATGAGAAGGGAAAATCGACGGGGCAAACCGACAACTCCACTATCACCAAATAATAAT
>CAVNYN010289537.1:0-14858 GCA_963692815.1 Nyctanthes arbor-tristis | reverse complement strand
ACAAATAATAATTGGAATACAATGTTTATCCTCTCAATATTATCGCCCTAAATCAAGAGGTAATCACACACTACCACAATCACGCAACACCATCAAGAACAATATTCTTGGCACCACAAATAACTCATCTACAATAGATGGAATCCAATAATTAATAACAAGAGATGAGGAAAATATCACTTAACCCGTTTCAAGAATTAACTTGGAGAAACCACCATTTGAAGAAATTGAACACCAAATCAAATGTCAAAGAATATCATTCCAAGCAACCAAGAAAACTGACTTTTTTTGTTTTCCAATTCCCTCAAATTTCATGCGTAATTGTTTGTATCTTTGCTGCCTTTTTCCTGTGTCTTCCTTTTCATGTACAGTGCGTCTTTTGTTTCCCTCTGGCCGCGTGTATCTCTTTTGTTTCAACATATATATATATATATATATTAAACCAAACTAAATCCTAGTAGCTTTAGGATTTCGTGTTCCTCAAGGCTTCTAAGTTTATTCAGTCAAATTATATAATTCATCCTCCAACTTTTGTCTTACTTTTAAGTTGAGTTTACAACATGGGCTGGACCCGCCCAACAATCCTTTCCTAGGTGTATTGCTATTATCATGATCATCATCGCCAGTTATTGAGCCATCTTTTGATGCATATAATTATCCTGTAGGTCATCTCGCGAATCCACTATGTTCTCGGAATGAGTCATTTTCTCGCGAATCCACTGTGTTGCACAAGATCAACGAAGGTAGACATTTTCTACTATAATTAGTGAAATAAACTTTTTTAATTAGTGACTAGCTCTATACCTTTCTTGATTCTAAAAAGGTATCAAGATCATGTGAATATAGTTGGTTGTCCAACTAAAAATTCATGGCACTATTTCTCCGCATGAGCTGGTAAACTTCTCTCCGAGTGCTGGAATTGCTTCTAACTGCATATCTGTACAAAAAAAAAAAAACAAGAAGTTATTTATCAAATATGTACAATGTACTCCAATAATTTTTCCAAATACAAATATATTACCACGACGGTCAAAGGAAATCCTTGAAGATTGTATTGTTTCCATTTCTTTAGTTCTTTCTTTTTCAATGTATTCTCACATTTGTGCCCTAAATTCCTCATTATGTACAAAAATGATTTCTTTCCCCACGAGTACCTATTAAATTTTTCCAGATCTTTGACCATAAGAAACAACCACAGGTTCAGTGACGTTCTATCTTTAGCCCCTAAAAGTACCCACACTAAGAAAATAAGAAGACCTAACTTGTATTTAGAGTCTTGGTTCTTACACCTATCAAAAAGTTTCAAAAGGTGTTTTCTGTTGATGTTTCCCTTAAATTTCTTGAAATATTCCTTCAAAAAATAAGATTGTTTCCCTTCTTCAACAATCTCCTTTTTCTAGCTCACTGCATTTAAACCGGTTACTAAGGTGAATTCTTGTAGTCCAAATATTGCTCGCTTGCCATTGAAATTAAACCATGATTCATTATTTTTTTTCACTCTTCATTTTCCTGGTCATTATTTCATGAAAAAGCTAGTTGCCAACTGTCGTTGTCCTCAATTCTCAAAATGTGCCTAAACAGAACTCTATGATAATGATCCAAGCGGTCATACACATAGTTGACATTTTGCAACTAGCTTTGATTATTTACCTTTGACCTTGTCACGTCTTTCTTTCTATAAATGAACTCCAAAGTTTTATTCCTGCAAAGAAAGATTAATGCAGCAACTAAGGTTTCATCATACAAGTAGAAATATGTACATTAGAACAAGATTAATGCAAGGGGAAAAAATAGCATTAGACCCCCAAATTGTATACATTATTTGAGTTTGTTTGGGGGCAGGAGGGGGGGACCTAAACTTTAGGTTTTTCCCCTTACATTAATTGTGCTCTTACAAAAGACATTAACTTAACTTGTAAAGGTTGTAGTCGTATCATGGGATCTAGTTAAATTGCACGAACTTACCTCTTTCAATTGTTTCTCAATTGGTTCAGGTTCTTATTAACTACGGTGGTGATCAAATCTATTTGCTACCTACTAACTTAGGTAAGTTTTATGTTCTCCTTACTTGGATCTATTTAGAAGATGCAGAGTAATTTTTATCTAATTTTGGATAGTTCGATCAAGTAAAGATATTTGTCATTATATATCTAGTTGGAAATATTTTATTTATCTTGGACTTAATTCATATGGGGTTAAGAGTTAATATATACAAGGCTTGAACTAAACTTGAGCACAAATCAATTTATACCTTTGTAAAATTTACTTATTTAGATTTCATTTAATAATAATGTAAAGATCTCTGAACTAATTGAAGCCCGAGAATAACCAAAATTGAAATGCAGACTAAGCATGTCAACAAAGAGCTCGAAATAAGGCAAGAGAACAAGTTGATGGTTGGATAGCCAGACTGTTATTATAGAGTTTCTAGCAAAATTTGCTTCTACTTCTAGTGAAGAAGATCAACACTTTGTAAACAAGATTATAATTCTTTAGTAATCATAAGTTTATGTAATAATCGATTTTCTTAGATCTAAAAGTTTGTTCTAATATCAGAAATAGCTATTCTATAAGAAATTGGATTCATAATTTATTTTGATACTGAGTAACTTCCAAATAAGTACCCCATATTCGCATAAGCATAGATAAGAGTGATATATCTCAACCCGTCAGAAAAAATTATAGATCTAGTTACTATGCCTCAGCAAAATGATCTGTTTGGAAGGAGGAGAAGGTGAGGAAATAGTTCAATTTCTTTTTAAGCTTAGCTAAACAATATTTGCTCTAATATCCGGTAATTATTATCTTAGATTAATGAAACAAACCTCCACATTGACCAGCAACTTTTAGATTATTTTTTAAATTGCCCAAAGAGTAAGAAACATATTTGTCAAAATCCAATAAATATCAAAACTAATAAAAACATAACTTTTCGCTAATACAGCATAAAAGGGGAAAAAATAAAATTCTTTGCCAGTAAATTACAACTTGGAATATAACAATTTAGAATTCAATTTCATCGACATCTATGCTAAGCTAAAAGTTAAAAAGTTTCTAAACAAAACAATCCCCCTGCAACAAATCTATTTTCAAAACCGCTAAATAGATCACAACATTCTATCCAAGTGAAGATCCCAGCTATTCACTTGATGAAGACGGAATCCGATGATATTAACCACTAGTTCCCCCCAATATTCATCAATTAATCAAGAAATTAATCCCAAATAAAGCGTTAGTCCTATGACCAAAAACATAAATCCAGTATTCATATGGCACAATTTCTGGAACTTGAAGGAAGTGCCACACTGATTTGGTATTGATAATTTTGAGAAACCAATAGGCAATCTCAATTGGAAAATTAGAAATGATTTTTCTCCAACTCTATCTAGATATTGAAGGATGTAGATAAATTTAGAAAGAAAAATCTTTTGTGGGAGAATTTTATGGGTTCAAAATTGGTGAACAAAAAATTCCATAAATAAGGTTTGAGTCTACTGTAACTCTCTTAAAGTCTTTTAAGTGTATTTGATGGTCATAATTTTCCATGGAAAATGTAAGTTTTTTAGCTAAATTCTACTTTTGTGCTGTTTAATTGACATTTTTTTATAGAAAATATTTTTTCACTTTTGGTCATGTGACTATATTAACTAGGGAAAGGGGAATATTTTCCTGGGGGGACTCAAGGTAATTGTTTTTCAGGGAATTGGAATTCCATATTTCTTAAAATATTGTATTATTTTTTACATTAAAAATAAAAAGAATCGCAAAACACGTGCGTGAATCTAGAATTTCTCCTTTTCTTTCTTTCTTTTTTTTTTTTTTTAGGTAGGGGAGAGGGATTTTATGTTACACGTCATTTCTTGCTAATGTTAACAAATATAAAACCTTATGGTCATTTCGCAAATCACTCGCTAAATTTTATGCAATTTCTTCTTTGATATAAGCTTATTAAATTCATTAACTGCTTGCCTCCAAATTATGCACTGAATCATGAGTAAACCGTCTAATGGGAAACATAATCGTTATAAAGCCTCATTCTATGTACCCTATCTTCATAACCATCACCATACATGCTCATCATATCACCATTGTCTATGAGACAAAATCATGTAGGATGAAAGCTTGATGAGTATTGTATTTGCTCATTAGTTATCTTTTTTTTATTCATTGTAGTTTGATTTCGTCTCAAATATAAACATATATTTAGCTCAAAATTGGAGTTCATGTAGCTTTGACAAATAAAAAAATTTTGCAAATTAAAAAATACTTGGAAAAAAGTACAATTTATATATAAAACTTGATAATTTCTATAAAAATAATAAATTTGGAGAAAAAATTGTTTCCATGGAAAATAATAGCGATCAAACACCACATGGAAAACAATAAGTATTTCTAGGTGAAAATTTAAGACAATCAAACACGTGTAATTGACATTTCCCATGAAAATTAATTCTAGGTTATTTTCTTTCCATGTATTTTCCGTACTTACAATTAAACAGTACCTTATTTTCTAAAATACTATGTACATCCTTTGGCTACTTTGCATGTGATGTTAATCTTCATATTATTTGTTTGTTTATTTCCATTTTATCTCATGCATTTGAGCATTTCCACTTCTCATTTCTATTTTCTTCTTGTGTAATTGGTGAATCTTACCAATGTAAATAGAAGAAATCAAAAGTAAACATCCAAGAGAGTTTGTAAAGGAAAACACAACTGGAAGCATATGGAAAGCTTATATTTAGCAGTAAAATCTATTGCTATACAATTGTCAAGAGTTGAAATTGTAGTCTGTGGTGTCTAAGTCGCTAGGTCATACTTGGATCACTTTCACCCCTATCTTTCACCCCTACATTGCATTAAATTAATAAGTCGCTAGGTCAAACAGGTCAATAGGTCAACAAGATCTTAAGGTCCCACGTGCCTCACTGCGTCCAACGACCCAACCTCAAGACCGAAAGACCCGGCGTGATTCAGTGACCTAGAGACCTAGCCTCCGTCAATCAATTCTGGGCCCTTATCATTGAGCTCGCTAGGTCACTACACTCATAAGGTAACAAGGTCGTGTCCCGTAAAAGTGCCAACTAGGCAGTAGCAAGCAAACTCACGTGTGAAGTCATATCACTTACGACTGATGTGACTTCAATATTAAATGCGGAAGTAGTGGTTACCTGCCCCATGCAGAGTTTAGCCAGTCATTAGTCAAAAAGAAAAGGCTTAATCTCAGATGATTTGACTCAAGGGCCACTCCTGTGAGCCAGCATTAATTACATGTAATCATTACATTCATGTAAATACATGCTATAAATAGAGGTAAAAACACTAGAAATGGGTTCCTCTCTCTGAAAATTCCATACTCCTTGCCTTTTTCACCTTCACTCTCTTTCATTTAATGTAAATATTCCTTTGGCTTTAGCATTTATTCCATAAGACAAATTCAAATACGGGTTTCCCGCGCAAACAAATTTTTTTTATTGAGTTGAAGTCAAAATTTGATGTTAACAAATTGGCGTCGTCTGTGGGGAACCATACGAAAAGCTTTGCCAAGAAATCAATTTTCGGTTAGAAAAGATAAAAAGCAGTGATGTAGGACTGCCTCTTGGACTCAGAAGGCAGAGGAACATGGCAGGCGCCAGACCCTTGCGGCCAGCCACTGAATCAGACATAGAAACTTTGAGACGGTAAGTGGAGGCTCTCCCCTAAGAAGTCTGGCAAATCCAGCAGGAAAATCCACCAGTTTTCCTACGAGACATGGTGGAATCCTTCCATGACGACTCTTCCTAGCAGACTGAAAACGTTGAAAGATCACTGACAAGGGTAAATCCTTCAAGAGAACACATGAAAACAAGACTGAGTTTTACTCCAACCCAAGGCTCCAGCCAACCAGTCCCTTTTGCGCGAGCCACGCCAGCTCCTTCTAGAAATGCAAGGGAAAGCAGTGTATTCACAAGGTTAGGGCCACAAACCCAACAACGCCATAGAAGGCCGAGATCACTGGAACCTCTGCAACCAAGAGAAATGAGGCAAAAGAGGAGGAGCCCAACACCACCTCCTGACTATAGCCACCCTTCAAGTCTAATAGTCAGCTACGTAGCAAGTCAATGAGCTAGATGAGCTGAGGAATCGACTTAACAACCTCGAGCAAAAGTAGCTCAGAAGAAGGGAAGCTGACGATTTTTGGGGCAAACCATCTCCCTTCATTCCTTCTATTCGAGAGATCGTAATGCTGTAAAAAATGAAGCTCCTCCAAATTGGGACCTATAACAAAAAGACAGACCCTATAGTCTACCTGCGTAGATACGTGTCTTGGATGGAGCTCTAAAATGCAACACGGGCCATAATGTGCAATGCTTTCGCCCTCACTTTGGAAGGAAATGCGCAAAATTTGTATAGGAATCTACCCCCTAGGTCCGTGCATAGTTGGGAGTAGCTCTCATCAGAGTTTGACATGCAATTCATGGGATCCAACCCTGAGGAAATGTTGGGAATGATCAAGCAAAGGAAGTCTGGACCGCTCAGACGCTATTCAGATCGCTTCAACAAACAGGTTATGATGATGGAGAAAGTGGCAAATGAATCACTCTTAATAGCTGTTAAATCAAGTCTATACAAGGACACCCATTTTTGGTAGGCGATGCATGAAGACCCACCAAGTACCTACAAGGAGATCCTGAAGAGGGCAGAAAAGAACAATGCTATTTAGTGCCACTGGTGCTTGGCACCATATCAAGGTGGCATTGAATGATAAGTTAAATCAAGTGGGTCCTTTATTCATTCATTTAATTTTACTTATCATTTAATGCCACATTAGTTGCCATGTAGACAGGTGCTAAGCACCACTGGTGCTATATAGCATTATTCGGCAGAAAAATACATAAGTGTGGAAGAAGTCATTGAAGGAGGTCTGCGACCTGAAAAATCCGCTAAAGAAGAGAAAAAGGATCACAAAACTAGGAAGGATCAGGGGAAAATGAGGGTCCATCTAGCTCTTCAAACCCATTCACCATACTCAACACCTCTGTCGAGTATATCTTCAACCTTTAAAGAATGATCTGATTCTGCTTAAGGCAAAGCCTATCAAGAAGCCCATGAAAAATGCAGATCAGTCCAAATACTGCAAATATCATAGAGTTGTGGGTCATGACAGGGATGAATGCCAGCATCTAAAGCAAAAGATCGAGAAGTTGATTGAGAGGGGATTTTTGAATGAATAAGTGCCAAGTCACCAAGGGCAAGATAGACCAGCTCGTCTCTAGGTAGACCTCGATGCCTGAGCTCTACAGAATTGACCTCCAACTGAGATCCAGATGATCATCAGTAGAAATCACGGCGTTGGGGTTCTAAGAGACAAAGATGATGCACCATTTTGACAAACTCTTTCTCTTTTTGTGATGAAGATGCCTATAGCGTACTACACCCTCTTGCAGATGCCTTTGTTATAACCATGACAGTTTTAGGAATTAAAATCCACAAAACCTTGTTGGACAATGACAGTTCTGTGAATATCATCTATTGGAGAACCTTCCTGCACATGAACATTGATCCTAAAAATCTGAGGCCATATGGAACCAAACTCCAAGGCTTCACTGGAGATTTTGTGGAGGCCAAGGGTCAGTTCACACTCATCGTCGAGCTAGGGGATGAACCTTGCAGAAGAAGGATCATGGTAGATTTTGTCATTGTTGATGTGCCCTCAAACCACAACACTATCTTAGGATGGCCAATTCTCTAAGAGCTCAAAGTATAGACCGTTATGTTCCATTATGCCACCAGTCAAGGGATGGCTGTCATACGAGATAATCAATAAGCTGCACGAGAATGTAACTTGGACTATGTAGTAGGGGCAGCACGCTCTTCCGATCTCAGAAATCCACAATTTAGATCCCAGAGCCAAGGAGTCAAGAGCACAAGCTTGCATTGGTGACGAGCTCCAAACCATCAAGCCAGACGACACGTGACTTGAAGTCGAGCTCAAAGTTGGCACATAATTAAAAGAGCTCATGAAGACCCAGCTCATTCAGTTGCTAAAGCAAAACTTGGACGTATTCACTTAGGTCTATGAGGATATAGAGGGCATCGATCTCAAGTACGCCTGTCATAAGTTAAACATTGATCCCCAAGCTAAGTTTGTGAAGCAGAAAAGGAGACCCTTTAATGGTGAGAGATATAAAGCTCTAGCTAAGGAAGTAGCCAAACTACTTGGAAATAAATTCATAAGGGAAGCCTTATATCCCTAATGAGTGGCAAACCCCGTCCTTTTCAAAAAAAGCAATCGTACTTGGCAGATCTGCATTGATTTCATAAATCTGAACAAAGCATGCCCTAAAGATAGTTTTCCTTTACCAAGGATCCATCAAATGGTTGACGCAACCACATGCTACGAGCTCCTCAGCTTCATGGATGCCTATTTCAGTTATCATCAGATCCCTATGCACACTAATGGTGAAGAGCTTACCTTGTTTGTGACTAATAAAGGTTTGTACTGCTACAAGATGATGCCATTTGGGTTGAAGAATATTGGAGCAACTTACCAACAACTGGTGAATTCGATGTTTAAGGATCAGACCAGGAAAACCATGGAAGTATACATTGATGACAAGCTCGTCAAAAGCTTACAAACTAGGAAACATATCGAGGACCTCGCAAAGATGTTCCAGGTCCTCAAAAGCTACAAAATGAAGCTAAGCCCTAAAAAATGTTCTTTCGGAGAGATCGGAAGAGAAATTCCTTGGATATATGGTCAATTAAAGAGGAATTGAAGCAAATCAAGAGAAAGTCAAGGTGGTCTTGGACATGGAGGCTTCAAAATTGGTAAAAGAAGTTCAACATTTGACCGGGCGAGTTGTTGTTTTGAACTGCTTTGTACCACAATCAACGGATAAGTGTAAGCCCTTCTTCGACGCCATCAAAAAATCTAAGAAGTTCGAATAGACAAAGGAGTGTCAGGTCGCGTTCGACGAGCTAAAGAAGCACCTCTCCTCCTCCTCATTACTGTCCAAACCACTACAAGGTAAGACAGTTTCCTTATACTTAGCCATTTCAAAGTCATCAATCAGCGCGGTATTAGTCAGAACAGAAGGGACAAACCAACTCCCTGTCTATTACGTAAGCCATGCCCAGCACAACACAGAGCTAAGCTACCCTCCTATAGAAAAACTTGCATATGCTCTTGTGATCGCCTCAAAAAGCTCCGTCCTTATTTTCTCAAACATACTATTGACGTCTTGACCAACGCTCCTCTAAGGTCCGATCTCTTCAAAAGCCAGACCTATCTGGTCACTTAGTCAAATGGTTAGTAGAGCTCAGCCAGTACGATATTAATTACTAGCCAAGGGCAGCCATTAAAAGACAAGCTCTGGCCGATTTCATAGCTGAGCTCACGACCCTGAATCTAGCCAGAGCCAATAACCTACGAGTTGTACATCAATGGATCATCTACTAGCCAAGCGTCTGAAGCTGGAATCGTTCTCGTCACCCTTTATGGGCACTATCATTGCCAAATAATCAGATTTGGTTTCAACGTAACTAATGACAAAGCTAAATATGAGGCACTCTTAGTAGGAATCAGCATGGAAAAATCTATGGGGATCAAAAGGGTGATTATTAAGAGTGACTTCCAACTCATTGTAAACCAAATGAGTAGAGCATATGAGGTGCGAGGTGAAAAGCTTGCCTCATACCAGGATAAGCTGACAGAAGAGCTCAAAGGACTAAATCAAGATAAGGTCATACGAATTCCCTGAGCTGAAAATAGTCATGTCGATGCTTTGGCTAATCTCACAACAAGCAAGAGGGTAGGAAACTTAGCAGCATTCCAATTGGAGAGCTCGCGATCTCATCAATTGACAAAACAGGCATAGCGGAAATGGAGATTGATTAAATAAGCAACTGGATAGATCATATCATCCAATTCTTAAAGTAGAGAACAGCTTCCTCCAGGTGTGATGGCTAAAAAAGTTAGGCACCGAGCTGCCAGATTCTCACTTATCAATGGGAAATTATATAAAAGAAACTTTTCCGGACCACTGCTAAAATGCATTTCTCCAGCAGAAGCACGACTTGTGTTAGAAGAAGTGCACTCTGGGCTCCGTGATAACCATTTAGGTGGGTAGTCCTTTACGTTCAAGATCTTGAGGCAAGGGTTCTTTTGGCAAAGAGTCAAGAAAGACGCTATTAGCTTTGCCAAAACTTGCAACAAATGCCAAAGATTTGCTCTTCTTATCAAAAGTCCACCAGAAGAGCTGACCTCAATAATAGGACCATGGCCCTTTGCCAAGTAGGGAGTTGACCTCATTGGCCCGTTTCCAAAAGGAAAAGGCAAAACCCAGCTCACAATCATAGCTGTTGATTACTTTACAAAATAGGTAGAAGCTGAAGCTCTAACCACTATTACAGAGTAGAAAAAACAACAAGCTTTGCTTGGAAGTCAATCATTTGTAGATTTGGAGTGCCAAATGCCATAGTCACATATAATAGAAACCAGTTCAACAACTCCAAGTTCAGGACATTTTACGAAGAATTAGGGGTAAAGAACTTTTATTCTACCCCCTATGATCCACGAGCTAACAGACAGGTCGAAGCTGTCAACAAGGTTAGCAAACCTTGAAGAGGCAGCTGGAAGCTTTGAAAGGAAATTGGGCTAAAGAGCTGCCTGTAGTTCTGGGGTCCTATCTAACGACTTACCAAACTGCAATAGGTAAAACCCCCTTTTCCCTCACATATAAAGCTGAAGCTATGATCCCAGTAGAATTGGAGGTCCCTACTTCTAGGGTAATGTGTTTCAATGAAACTAGCAACAACAAGCTCCTTACCAGTGAACTTGACCTACTCACTGAAAAAAGAGATTTGGCCAAAATCAAGAAAGCAACATACAAATAGAAGTGTGCTAAGTTCAACAACACTAAGGTTAGAGAGATCGAAGGTAGACCTAGTCCTTCGCAAGGTTTTTCTCTCAACCAAAGACCAGCCTTAGGGACCTTGGGACCGGCCTAGGAAGGGCAATACAAAGTTAGGTGAACTCTATTAAATGGAGCCCACGAGCTTGAAGATATGCGAGGAATCAAGTTGATACGCCCATGGAATGCAGAGGACTTGAAGAGGTATTATCAACAACTGGGTATCAACTTTAAATTTTTGTATCTTCCCCAAATTATTGCATCATAACTGTCAGGACATGGCTGGATCTGAAATTAACAAGACCATGCGAGCTCAAAATTTCCAGACCACGGTTTTGCGACCTGACAGTTTATACTATTTCAAGTAATGAATATTTACTTTGTTATGCACTTGTATAAAGAAAATCAAAAACGCTTTGGTGGGGGTTAGGCGACCAAGGCTAGAATGAGCTTTTAGGTAACACTTGCCTAAAAAGATTTGTTTTATTAACACAAAGCCGTGACTAGAACAAGCTTCTAGTTGATGATCTCATACTTAAACAAATCCTACTCAACTCTATTATTGTGTATACGACCAAGAACTAGAGTGAACTTCTAGTTAACATCCTAACACTTTGATTAGCGAATTTAAAAGTTATATTCACGTCAGCGCAACTAGAATGAGCTTCCAGTGAGCGACCTGACACTTGTTTAATTTTTTAAATTCTATCACCGTGTACACGACCAAAACTAGAACGAGCTTCTAGTTAGCATCTTCACACTTTGTCTAAAGGATTTCATTAATTTTATGTCAACAAAGTTGGAACAAGCTTCTAACTAAACAATCTCGAGTTACAGCAAAGTTATTTAAAGCATAAAAATAATGAGCTGATAGTTGATGAAAAATTCATTTCATTTAACAAAGCAGTATATGTACAATGAAAGTACAAAGGAGGAAAAAGCTCTAAGCTCTAAGATTGATAATCCGGAGCTACAGCTGGGGCTCGGACCTCATCTTCCTTATCCGAGCTCTTAAAACCACAATCTCCTTTGATTTTGGCAATCTTCTCTTTGAGGAAGGCCAGATCATACTCAGGGCACTTCTTCTCAACCTCGCTGAGGATTTC
Organism: Nyctanthes arbor-tristis; assembly: GCA_963692815.1. Classification (NCBI taxonomy): domain Eukaryota; kingdom Viridiplantae; phylum Streptophyta; class Magnoliopsida; order Lamiales; family Oleaceae; genus Nyctanthes; species Nyctanthes arbor-tristis. The sequence goes on along the minus strand of CAVNYN010289537.1, from coordinate 2,857 downwards.
TTTAGCAATCTCGCAGTAGAGTGCAGCGGTGTCCCCTTTGAGCTCCTCTGAGCTCTTGTGCTTAGTGACTGCCTCCCTATATCCAATCAGCCAGTCAGAAGATGCCCAAATTTCTGCCCCCTTTAGAGCCTGATCATGATTAGACCTCTCAGTCGCCAATGTATTCTCTAACTTCTCAACCTTTTTCTTAGCAGACTCGAGCTCGGTCCTCAATTGCGTGGCCTCGTCCTTGGAGATGGCCAGTTCCTACTCCTTGTTCTTCAAAGCCAGCTCAACCACCTCTTTAGCTTTAGTAGCTTGGCTCGCTTCCTCTATGAGCTTATTTTTATCACTAATAATCCTGCGCATGCGAGCCATTGTATGCTAGTCTAGAACAGCCGAACAAGCTCATATGGCTGCACTGGCTTGGAGGACCTAGAGACCTGGCATGATTTAGCGACCTAGAAACCTGACTTCTTTCAATAAATTCTGGGCCCTTAATATCGAGCTCGCTAGGTCACTACACTCATAAGGTCGTAAGGTTGTGTCTCATAAAAGTGCCAGCTAGACAGCAGCCTGCAAACCCACGTGCAAAACTTTATGACTTACGGCTGATATGATTTCAACATTAGATGTGGAAGCGGTGGTTACCTCCCCCATATAGAGTTTAGGCAACTATTAGTAAAAAAGTGAAGGCTTAATCTCAGCTGATTTGACCCATATGCCACTCATGTGGGCCAGCATTAATTACATGTAATCATTACATTCATGTAAATACATTCATCTAAATACATGCTATAAATAGAGGCAAAAACACTGGACAAGGGGTTCCTTTCCCTGAAAATTCCACACTCCTTGCCTTCTTCACCTTCACTCTCTTTCATTTAATGCAACCATTCCTTTGGCATTAGCATCTATTCTTTAAGACAAATTCAAATACGGGTTTCAAGACAAATTCAAATACGGGTTTCCTACGTAAACAAATTTTGTTTGTTGAGTTGAAGTCGAAATTTGACGTCAACATAATCTATTAGTAAGTTTATTACTCCTTTGTTGTACTGGATTAAAAAAATTAAATAAATAAACCTATTTTTTTCTAATATAACTTATTTATCAATTCTAAGCACCTGCAAGAAAAAATTTATGAAATAGGTGTCATAGTAGAATAAAGTTAACATTTTAATTTAATGCAAAACGTGCAACAAAACTAGCCTAAATTTCAGAAAACTTATTTTAAAACTATATTAGTTGTAGACTTTCTCTCATAATAATCGTTATGACATGTCACTATTTTCAATCTTTTATGATTTGTCACTTGAAAGACTGTAATGTACAGTTGCCCAAAACTAAATACAGAATTTAGGAAAAGTCCGACATCATCTTATTTACCCAAATAGGTCCTAACACTCAAAGACACCATAGAAATGGCCCCTAACCATTGTGTTTAGTTGCAAGAATAGCTCTTTCCATTGGTTGACTATTGAAGTCAAATAATTTTTTCATTGAAATGACTAAGATGGCCCTAAACTGAGTAAAATAAATGACTATTTCATATAAATAGCCTATAAATGAAAGTTGTTGCGTAAATGACTTTTAATTTTTTTAAGGCAAAAATTAGATTTTTTTTTGAAAGTAAAGTAAATTAGATAATTTTTGTTAATATAAATAATTATTAGCTGTTGACGAATATCCAAGAGATGTGGAAATGGAATTTTAAGTGAGTTAATTATAATTTTCAAAAGACCTTAGTCTATGCTAAAGTTTATTGATTATATTTTTTTATTAGTTTATGATATATATATATATATATGAGAGAATATAATACACACACACATATCCGTGGTCATAATTATCTTACTATAACCATTTATGGAAAAGAGTGTAATTTAATTTTCAATAATTAGCATAAATGGTAAGGAGCACCAATTATCAAGATAAACTTCTGAATCCGAGTCTATACTAAATTTGTTAATGTCCATCCCCTAAGCAATCTAAGTTTTTGTAGTATGTAAAAAAATGGTAACATGCGAAATATATTTTACAACTACAACATCATTCAAGTGTTGCATGGAAATCCTAAATAATTTCGGCGACACAAAATCGTAATATACAAAATCTATTTTACAACTATGAATATTGATCAAGTCTAGAAGAATTGATCACTCCAGAATAGATATAGAGAGAGAGAGAGAGTAGTAATGACAAATGGAAATCTATATCTATCTATGTGTACGTAAAAGCAAGATAGTTTCAATTTCACTTTTTCCCACCCAAAAACACTTGCTAAATCGGGATATCTCATCTTGACCGTTGGTTTAATCTACTAATCTTAGCCGTTAATTTCTATTTTACTTTTTAATTTTATTTGTCTTTTTAATCTGTTTCCAATTTATAGATTCCCTTTTTATCTTTTATTTACTTTTTTTCGTTTCCCTTTTTTTATATTATCACTATATTTTTCAATTTTTAATTCCAATCACCAAATCATATTTCAATTTATCTAAAAATATCTCTCTTTCTTTATCCACATTTTCCTTTTTTCCACTAATAGAACTCATTCTATCTAATTAAGAACTTTCTCAAATCTCTCTCACTCTACATTTAAACTTCCACTCATTATCTTGAACAATTTTATTTTTGATCGATTTTCTTAATTTTTTGTTTCAATTTATCTCACAATATCAGAAAACTTCTGGATTGGTTCCAATATTCGTCAATGTTCAAAAAATCATACTTGTCATCGAATCAGAAAAGCTAATAGTTCAGGGTCATCTGACTGATTTTAATTAAATAATTGAAACAAATTTAATGTTTACCTAAAATATTGTTAAAATTTTATTCATTTTCTAAGAGTCATGGAAAATATGACTTTGAGTAT
>CAVNYN010289536.1:114378-148593 GCA_963692815.1 Nyctanthes arbor-tristis | reverse complement strand
TACATGCATAAAGTTTTGATAAGATAAGTGTGTATTTGATTGATGATTTTGATGAGACAAACATGGATTTGAATGCATTATTATTGAAAGAAAGATTGGTTTATTGCATTTGTATCGCTAGTTAATGCTCTACCCGTTTTGAATTGCTTTGTGATTGTATAACCTTAGCCATTCTGAATTGTTTCATGCACTATAATCTATTCAATGATCCGAGAATATGGAAGATTAGTGTGGTGTCTGTTTTGAATTGGAATCTCGGTATGGGTCTACTAAGGTTCATTGTGGATCCACTTAATTGAATTGATATGAATCTGGCGCGCACCACAGGTAGTAGTTTAACTAGTGATATGGCCCTTTTGTGTATTGAAAAGCTTTGTACATGCAATGATTTTCTTGGAAATGAGTTTTATAAACGAAAGGTGAATAAAATGATTGTATTATTCACTGAGTACGTTGTACTCACTCCTCATTTATTACAATTTTTGTAGATAATTGGAGTTATAACAATTGAAAAGTAAGGCAAGCTAGATGTTGGATCGTGCTCGCGAATAGGAGTAGAGTTGTGCATGTGGTGTAAACCTATTCTTGAAACTATCACGAATTTAATACTTTTACGCACACCTCTACAATATATATGTTTTTACATCTTATAACATATAAGACAATGGAGAGATATAATCTTTATATTTATTTGAATTCTACTTTTCATTGTAAAAGTTTTCTAATGATTTGGCACACCTTGGTAATCAATGAAATATATCTATCAATACAATTTCTTGTGTTTTATATATTTTCTTGAAAAACCTAGTTTTAATGTTTCTTTAAATGATTGGCAATTTAGTAACTTATTTAATTATCTTTGTCTATTAAACTTTGTAAGATAAGATAAATTAAATTGTTTTGCACGTCTCGTCCCCGTTATTTGAATAAAAGTTTCCGCTACAAAATTTATAAATTATCATAAGATATTCGGAAATATTGTAAAGTTAGTGGGGGCGCGACAGCGATCCATACCATCCACGAGACCAATGGTGAGGTCAGGTGAGATGGGGTAGGTGGGGTGGGTTGACAAGTAATTAAAATTTTAAAATACTATTTTTTATTAGATTTTTCCTTTTTTTTGCTTAATTACAACTAGATTTTTAAATGTACGCTGCTCGAGTAATGTCAAAACAAGTTATATAAAATGGTTACGTAAAATTGAATAACGTATGATTGTAGACACATGTCAACCGCAATATTTTATTATCTTTTCGTGAACTAATATTCGTTAATTATAAACTATTTATCAAAAACTATTGTATTTATTTATTGAATGAATATATTAGAACATTCTGAAATATATAAATGAAGTTTTTATAATAAGAATAAAAGACTGTTAAATAATTACAAAATAAGTAACTTGATAAGTAGCTGGTATAAATCAGTCTAATTTTTTAAGAAAAGTTTTCAAATTAAGTGGTTATAATAAAATAATGAATGTACATATTTGAAATAAATTAATTTTGTTTGACAAATAATAACATTATTGATAATAGTCAGCAAGAATTATTTTAATTATCTCTAGCCTCTAACTGATAAAAATCTATTTAATAAAATAGTAACTAATAAGATGTGAGTCGGTAAACGACAAAAGCAATCAAAATGATTAAAAAAATAAACTATTCTATAAGTATCACCTCCAGTTTCTTGATTTCGTTTCAGAACCCAACTACTTTTAACTAAAGGGAAAACAAAATGATTATTCCCTCTATCCCAAAAATAAAATTCATTATTCCATTTTCGTCCTTCTCATAAAGATAGTTCACTTATCATATTGAACATGTATTTAATATTTCATTTTCATATGTAGCCCTAATTAATTATTGTTATTCAACTACTTATGCATTTAAAATACTAGTACAACACTCGTGCGATACACAGGTAGAAAAAAATTTTGAAATTTAACTATGTGAATGTTTTCTAATGAATTTACAATATTTGAATATATTCCACTAAAAGTGTAAAAACACAAAGTGTGTATCAATTAAGGAAATAGCATCAGTGGGAGTACCAATCTAATATACTTATATTGAAAAACAATTCATATTCATTTTACAATTTACATGATAACCAATGTTCCATATGCAATCTTCTTTCTCCTTGTACATAGGCCTCAGTGAAAGAGGTTTATCCTCAATATTCAATATATTCACAGCGGCAAATTCAGCTAAGAATCTATAAAAGAAATAATGGATATTAGGACATCAAAGCATAATCATGTGGGAGTAAATTTTGATTCCATGAACAATAAGTTAATACTTTCTTATAATGGAATAATCTTGTGTCAAAATGCAATTTGTTTAGATAGTATATAAAAAATTCACAATACAATATGAGTAGTCATTTAACAGAGCAACATTACTAAAGTAAATTAAATACTTGAAAAGGTAAGAAAGTTCAATTATTTACTCCTTTCATCCTAATTATTTGGTCCCTTTTTCTTTTTGAGATATACCAAATATATTGTACTTTCTATATTAAAATGTCTAATTTGTATTTTTTACAAATCTAACGATATTTAATACTTTAATTATTACTATTAATTTTAAATTTTACTAATTAAATATGGACAAATTAGAAACACAAATCACAAAATGTGCTTTTTTAAAACACATTTCTTAATCCTTGTGAAAAAATAAATGTGATTAAATAATCGAGAGGGGGAGTGGGGGAGTATATATAAATTTATTGACGGTCCTCAACATGTACAACTTGGGTGCTATTAGTGATTAAATGTTGATGCAATTAATACTCAATACTGTTAATTAATTAATAATTATTAATATTAATTTTTACGTAATAATATTATTAGTAAAATATTGTATTCACAAAAAAAGATCATCTTGTGAACAAATAGTTTTTGAATTTCTGCAGATATATAGAATTCAGCACAAATATACCCCAAATAAAAAAAAGAGTCAGATGAAATTTCACCATTTAATGCCACATATTCGTAACTTTTAAACATTTTTTAATTTACCAAACTTAAAAAGAGATAAAAAATCAACAGAGGAAATGTAAATCAACTATTTAAAGGAGGAAGGAAAGGGAAGACTATAATTAATTACATGACAATCAAGAAAAATGAGACCTTCTAAATGTTATTTGCTGAGATTTATACCTGGACGACTTGATGTTGGAGATAAAAGAAAACACGTTTCAGTAAATTGGGAGAGTTTGTTGTAAAGATAAATTGAATGAACGTTAAGATGAAGATTGGAGATATATATAAATTTATTGACGGTCTTCAACATATACACCTTGAGTGCCATTAGTGATAAAATATTGATGCAATTAATATTTAATGCTATTGATTAATTGATAATTATTAATATTAATTTTTACGTAATAATATTATTAGTAAAATATTACATTCACAGAAGAAAATCAGCTTGTGAACAAGTAAATCTTTAAATTTCTACAGATATATAGAATTCAGTATAAATATACCCCAAATGAAAAAGGAAAAAAGAGGCACATAAAATTTCGCCATTTAATACAATATATCCGTAACTTTTAAACATTTTTTAATCTATCAAACTAAGAAAGAGATAAAAAAATCAACATAGAAGATGAAAATCAACTATTCAAATGAGGAAAGGAAGGGAAGATCGCAATTAACTACATGACAGTCAAGAAAAATTGAACATTCAAAACGTTATTTATTCGGATATGTACCTAGACGATAAGTTCGTTATAAAGAAAATTGACTAAATGTTACGATGGGGATTGAAGATTATTAAGGAAGAGAATAAAATGGAGAGAAAGATAAAAGTGTGATGGTAAGGGAAAAAATAAAAAACAAAAATACAAAAAAGGAAAATGACATCATTAGTGACATCAACAGTTTAGGCGGGAAAACCGAGTTAGAATACTTTTGATTTAGATATATATAGATTTCAAACAGCTAATAACACAGTGGTATATATGAAAAACTAACGTAAAATTAAATGTTATAACCATATTACATATTAATTTTTAATCCATGCAAAATTACTTATCGGACTATCTTTATAGGACGGAGTGAGTATAAAATACGACATAAGATATTAAATTCAGACAAAACCTATATATAAAAATCGGCGAAATGACGAGCTCTTCAAATCTGAGACATTTTTTTTTATCTAAAAGTTAAATCTCATCTGATCATGAAACCAAAATCTTATCTTGAAGATATAAGAAGATAAGAGAAAATCGAAATCAATACAATAAAATCTAATCAAATCAATTTAAATCGAAACAGTAAAAATATAGATGACCGTGAGAATTACCGCAACAAACCTAAAAGGTCTAAAATATCCCCCAAAATGCATTTTTGGCAGGAAAAGTATGATACAACTGTACCGCAGACTACTTTACTTTTATAGATGCTTGTATAAACATTCGTATGTTGCACGAGTAAAACAAACAATTTAAACTTAACCATTCAAAAGTATTTTGATTATATGCAAAATAATTAAATCTCCGTTAAAAATTTAAAAACATAAATATTGAAAAATTAAAACAATTGTATCATTATTATAGTTATTGATAAGAAAATAATATATTCCCTATGCGTACAATACATGATCATATCACAATTCTTTCAGAATAGCTTAAAAGGATTCTCCATAATCGGATAATTTCTATTATTATATTTAACAGAAAAGTGTTTGATCATATAAATATTTGCTTGAGTGATTAGCTGATTGAACCTTCTAATAAGTTGATATATTGCAATTGCTTGAATTCTATAACCCTGTGAGCTAGTATTAGGTTAATCACTATATAATATTGGCTGACTTCCATTGCAATTGAACAAAATTCAATTTGTGAATATATAATATGGGGAGAGAAAATCTACAATTTAAATATCCACACAGAATTCAATAAAAAAACAATCGATGTAAAAATTAAATAGATGGAAGCATTATTATATTATAATATTATAAAAATAAGAGGTAATGAAGTAATTAAATTGATATATAAAGTTATAGAATTTTTTTTAAACAATGATAGAAGGAATAGAAACTGAAAATTAAATGTTTAGGAGATTAATAATGACTCAATAATAAAATAGCAAAACCTGTTTTAGAAAAAAAAGAAAAAAAACAAATATGAAATATGACATCATAAATAAATCTAATTGATTCATGTTTAGACAGGAAAAATGATAGAAAACTATGGATACTTATATCGCAACTACAAATCTATATTTATATATATTAATTAATTTATTTAAGTCTCACAGTAATTTTCATGTCTTTTTTAGTAAATTTTGCGGTAACTGTTTATTTTCTTTTTAATAAAAATTTTTCTGAAAAAACTTAGAGAGACTTGAACCTGTGACCATTGAATTTAACAACTAAACCTTAACCATTTTTCCTATTTGTTTTGTTTGTTAATCTTTTTTACTAATAAATTAAAATACTAAATGTGGAATGCTAATTCTAAAACAAACTCTAATCTATCATAATTCATTAATTCAGCATCTCTGCCATGTGTATTGGTGAGTTTAATGTTATTTGAATTTTTTAATGCATTTTATATTTTTTTTTGAATTTTTTAGTTTTATTAGGATTTTTAAAAATGAGGCGAGCAACAGTTTTCTTTCCATCATTCTATATATGTATAATAGATTATATGTAAGAATACATATTATCTTTTAAACGATCTTGAACTTTAGGATTATTACGTCTATTGAGCTTATTGATTTAATTAATGTCTACTTGTATTTTTATATTTTCTATAGGGGTGTAAATATTACATATTTATGTTTAGTAAGTTTTTAATAATAATATATTTTAGTAAGTTTTTTTACCCGTGTAACGTATGGGTGGTTTAACTAGTTTTTACTTATCACACCACATTACATACACACCACAATTATAATAGAAATTCAATAATTCAATAAATACACCACAATTGATTTACAAACTTGACCCTAAAAATAAAGAAAAAAGGGGGAAAAAGTAGAGCACACCACATACTTTATTCTTTTTCTCCTCAATGCATCAAGCAAATACATCAAGAAATATCATTCTCAAGAAAATTTCAACGAGATCTTTACCATAATTGTAATTTTCATAACAATCTCCCTTCAACCTATCAAAAGAATAAATTAAAATGAAGATGTTATTATACTCCTCAACCACCACGTTCATGTTTTATCAAGTTTGCACTGTACTCTTTTCATATGGAATTGCATCAAATTTCAAACCCGGCACTTCGGGTTTCCCCATGAAAGCAACGAAACAATAAAAGTTTGAGAGATTGACGAGGGACCGAGATGGTTGCAGTGAAATTGGAATCTTTAAATTTGTTCCATACATGAAAAAAAAAAAATTAATGAACACGCAAGAAGGTTAATTTTCAATCTAGTGCTAAATTCTTTGAATTAACTTGAATTTAGATCAGGGTTTTTATGTCTAGCAATTGTGGTGTATATGACAACAAAGGAGGAAAGGGGAAAAACAAATGCTAAATATGTGGGGTATAACGTAGTAGTTATTTATATCATTTGATTGATGATATATATCTTAAAAATGAAATTGATTAAAAATTAAAAAGTTAGAGATGTCAAATATAAATATAGATGTTTTCGACCTTTTTTTCCTCTACATATCACTCTTCAACAAAAGCGTTAATTTTATTTGATGACTGACAGTGGGACCACATGCTGCACTAGGTAATGGAGGTTTAGGGCGAGTACTCTGATGCTTTGATGTCTCCATCAAAACACTCAATTGTTATTTCATTATTGCTACAATACACTCAATTGTCTACACCATGTTTCATTTCTTTTGTTTTGCTATTTATATGACAGGGAGTACATGTATGATTTTACACTTACTGAAATTCATGTCTAATGTATGTTACTATATTCTTTATATTTTTGTACATATGTAAGTCTATATAAAGGTATTTCATCCAAAGATATTTTTGTTTAGGTTAGAACTTAGATTGTTAGTGAATGACTTGAACTTTTTCCCCCGTAAATACCGCTTTGATATAATTTTTATCGATTGGGTATTCCTGTGTAACGCATAGGTACAAGACAAGTACTATTTTAATAGGAGAATGAGTAGTGGGCCTAAATTAAGATTCATCCTATTCGTGACTGTGCAGTGTGCCATGATGCCATCTGATGTGAACATTGGTATTCTGCGGAGTTACATGCGAGGGCTTCAGAGTAGTATTCTAATACTATACATGTCATATATATGTATTTGACAACTTAGGGCCCATATGGTAGAAAGTTTTTCGGGTGGTAGGAAAAGAAGAGAAGGCTGTGGGCAAACTTGCGAGAGTAAAAGGAATCTGCTTCTCTCACCGGCACCAAATAGAAACAGATTTCTTCCCCGCAAATTCGCCGTTACACCCACGAATTCAACCCAAATTCAATCCTCATGTACTTGTGCTATCCAGAGCGGTGTCGCTTTCGTCCCCGGATAGTCAACTCCGCCTCCCCCCGTCGCCATTACCGCCGTCGTCTTCTCAAATACTCCCCAACTCCCACTTCCGACCCCATCATTTTCAAGCCCTCCGGTGACACCCTTCAGATAACCCTTCGACCCACTAATTCCCTCAAAAAATTGCTAGACCTCTCCGAGATTAAGCTGAATCGACTGATTGACTGCGGCAGCGAGGCTTTTGGTGACTTGAAGACACTCGTTACTATTGATACTAATGGTGGAGGGGTTGTATTTTCCTGCAGAAGGTCCACTGTTGAGTTCATGGCGGCGCTGCTTATGTCGAGCTTGTTTGTTGTTTTCATCTTCCAGGCCTTGTTCAAACGAAGACAAAGTGGCAGTGCTGAAGTTTTAGTGTATAAGAGGGACCGGAGTCTGGGAGGGAGAGAAGTGCTAGTTGGGAAGAAGGAGAGAAACTGGGGTACTAGCCATAATGCCACGCCATTGAGCTCAAATGATAGCAATGTCAGGACATCAAAGAATGCACCATTGCTGCAGAGGAGGAAGGAAGAGTTGCCTCAGTGGTGGCCTAAGCTATTCAGTTCCAATTTGAATGTCAATGAAACAATCCAAAAGGAGGAGTATCAGAGTATGGTTAATAGACTGATTCGAGGTTGGTAAACTTTTTCTGCTTATGGATCTTTATGCAACATTGAATATTTGCGTTGATTCCTCTGGCTGATTTATAGGATTAATAATTAAACGCATATCCTAGTTTTGTGATTTTTATTTTGGCCAATTTAGGGAAAGAGTTGGTCCTTTTTGGTCACTATTTAAAATAACTTGCTACTCATATGGGGATTCTGGCAAAGCCAAACTAATGTGAAGGCTCCATATGTTGGTGTGGAGGCTTTGAAATTGATGGTCAAGGAACCAAAACGCCAAAGTCAATTGAAACTGTTGGGTCGTGTCCGATGTTTCTATTTTGAACCTGACACACACACGCACACAATGTTTATGTGGTTAAAACCTGTTTGAGACCAAATAATCTGTTTACCATTTTTCCCCAATGGTGGAAACTTTGAGTTTGGGTTATTTCATTTGTTGTGCTAGTATAACATGTTACCATTGTAACATTAAAGTTTAGAAGGTTCCAACTGAAATCTGCTATGTTGTGCCCCTCTTAGGCTGTTAACAAACTAAATATATTTTGAAATAAAAACAGACATGGCAAATAAATGGCAGAGATTTATCTAGTACTTGGGGGTCCCATGACATACAGGGATGTAATTTGATCTAATTTTGTTTTTGAAATAGAATTAGTTTGCTAAAAGGGGCTGGTATTATAAACCAATATAATCATGTTTTTACTTGTTTGAGAAATGTTATTTTCATATCAACAAAACCTTGGTTGCATGGCTTACTTGAAAAATGAAATGGTTTTATGTAGTTTCAAATTTCTTCAAACTAGTTTGCTTTGAGAAATGGCCAAGAACCGTTCAAATGAAACGTTCTTCGCCCTTACAAACTGGTACCGTTTTGGTAGTGTTAATAGTTGTGAAGGTGGTTTTTCCCCACCTGATAATTGATGTTTTCCTCTTTTCCTGCTGGCGATGTTATTCCGTTAGTTGTCATAATTGCAGAGTAGCATCACGCAATAGGCAAATTATAGAAAGTGTTGGGAAAATTTTGAAGAAAAACTGGAGATGCCTATGGCACAATGAATACCTCAGGCTAAGCTGAATCCGTTATAGAATAGGGGATATTAAAACTTTGTTAGATTGTTAAATACCATTTTCAAATTATGTTCTTGTGTGGGATATATTATTTGTTAGATTATTCTTTAGCAAAAGGAGAGTGAAAGCTCAAATTTTCATGAATTTGCATTAACTCAGATGTGAAGTAAACTGTGAAGCAGTGATAATGATTTGAAAATTCTCTCCCTCCCTCCCCCCTTTTTCTAAGTTGCAGAACACATGTAATGAAATATCTGAAGTTCATTGAGTCTTACTGCCTCATGAAGGTTGTTGATCTTTCTCTCATTGATTGGATGAAACTGTTGATGATGGTTTTAAATTTGTTACCTCGATTGGCAATGGGACAATTTCCTTCACTACTGTCACTCCCTCTCTTATCATCAACTTGGAAAATGTGACTGGTTGCTGGAGGGGCATAATTGACTGCCTCGCAAAGGAAGAGAGAGGGCGTATGATTTGGGAGTTTGTTTAGCACCTGCTGCCAAAACCTATTATTTTTGTGTGAGAAAATTCTGATTGAGCATGTGCTATGTGGAAAATCGATTTTTGGTCCGTTCTTTGTTTAGAGAAAGAGACATAAATGGACAGAGGTGCATCGTGGATCGTCTGTCCAGAAGTTGCTGTGTTTTGGGTACAAGCACCCGGTTTTTTGGAAATGTGGCTCGGTTGGGTTTCATTTTGTGTCTAGATGTTTCTTAGTTTCTTCTTGGTTTTTCCTTTGTGTTTGTTTTTGCTATATTTTGCCTATTTGTATGGTGGATCCTTTTGCATCTCAGGAATGACGTTACCCTGAGTGCTTCTGCTCTGTATTTGGCTTACTGAAATTAACAAAATTTCTGTTTAAAGAAAAAGTTGCGTGTAAAAAGTTTCTACCCAAAGATATGTAATTTTCATGTAGTACATTAGTAATTATATATGTCACTGGAGAAAAGAAACACAAAACTATTCAGTAGCTATTGCCTTCCTAATTAAATCTTCTCAGTAGAAAATCCGTTTTAAAAAAAAGAAAAATTTAAAGATTGCTTGATACATCATATATGAAATGGGCATGACTTGTGTATAGATACACGGATCTTGCTCAGAACGATTTCTATCTTCATTGCGAATGATGGCTGCTTGAATGTTCGTCTGTATATTTGGTGGTCTTTATTTTTTAATATGCACATCTAGAAATATTTTCATGCATTCCACCTAAATTAAGATTTAATTGCCAGCAATGATGGACAAGAAAATGAGTGGGAAAGACATCTCGGCAAATGATATAATTCAGGTTAGTAAATTTCTACCAATTGGGTTCTTTAATATCTTTTTTTCTGGTTTTGTTTACTTCTGACGTCCATATCTTTCATATATATTGTATAGAGAAGATCAAATTCCTTTGTGCTTTGCTATTTTCTTGTGCTAATAGAGTGGAAGTTTGTCGTATTGCTTCTTATTTGGACTAAGATATGTTGTAAGCCTTGAAAGACATTTGCAGTTACGCATTTATCGCTATTTTATATTTGGAATTTAGTGCATGTAATAGCACTATAATGCAAGAGAAAAAGTTCTATTCCGGTTACTGGAGTTACTCATGTTTAAAGACTTAGTACTGATAAACATTTGATGGCAGATGGGAAACTGCAAGCACAGTTTTGAAGTTCAGCCCCTGTTAGTTCTGTTTCTAGTTCAAATAGAAATAGAATGTGTTGTGGATATTTGTTTAGTAATTCTTGTGGGTTTTATGAGATATAGATTAAGAAAATAATTCGACCAACTTCTATTTTGAATTAGAAATACGATCCATTTAAAAAAAAAAAAAAAAGGAATTAGAAATACAATAAGAACAAGGGATTAAATTTAAAATTTGTCATGAGTTCCTTTGCATGTTATAGCTTCCATTCTATTGACTATTAAGCATGTAACAGGGGATTTTTTTTATTTTTTATTTTTTTTTTGTAAAACAGATGGATTCTGATTTCTGATTATAGCACTCACCCTAATTTATTGTAACACCTAGATGCTGTAAAATTTTATGTTTGCAGTTCCTCCAAAATAGTTAATATTCACTAAAGTTAACTTTGTTAAGGACCAACTGCATCACGACCAGAAATGTCCATGGGAACTTTGAGGTAAACACGAACATTGTTCAATTCCTAAGGCTCTTGTACTACATAATTTGCATGATTGCTTAAGTTGAAACTGGGTAGCCTTGCTATTTGTGTTGATTGTATTGGATCGAGTAGTCATGGCTTCCCGAGATAATTTAAATATTATCAGTAGACAGTAGCCATGTTATTTCCTATTTCTATTTCAAAAACAGAAAATTTTCAGCATTTTTATCCACACATTTTGTGAGACCCAAAGGCCACACTTACTACATACTTTCTTACCCTTATATTTTGAAATAGAAATAGGAAATATGGGCTTATGGTTTTCCTGTCTAGCACAGTTACGTCACATATGCAAGATATTTGGAGTGACAGCCTCCATTGAGACTGCTAATGCACGAGATTCACTTTATCGGGCAGCAGTGAACATGGTTCTCAGCTACTCTGAAATGTATGTAAAATTCAGCTTGCATTACTTTGCAACAATCCCAGCATCTTCTGTCTCCTAGGCCTATTTTTTCTCACATACAAGTAACTTGATTTTATCCCATATAGCGTAGCAAATAAGTCCACCTGTGTCCAGATAAATGGCGAGGATGCTAGAGAGTTCATTGCCGGCCTTGCTGATAACATTGGGCTTGGGGATGCTCATGCTGCCAGAATGGTTTCTGCAGCTGTTGCTGCCCTCACACGGTCACGAATTCTACAGGCATGGGTGAGTTCTCTGGTTCTTATTCTTGTGATAATGTTCTCAATACAGAGATGACCACAGCTTTCGCTATCTCAAAGCTTACTTGGTAGATTGGTTCTTTACTTCTTGTACCTCTTTGTTTCCTTATGCAAAAACTATTCTAGGAGCAGATTTTCAATTGCCTAGTCCATTTTGTAAATTTAAAGGAAAAAAATGTATTGGTTGCATAAATATACACTGCGCACTACTAAAAGCATTTGTTTCTTAGGTTTCCTTTATCTTCCTTGTCAAGGTTTAAAAAATTGCTGAAGTGGTACATTAATATTGATATCCCACCCCCGCCCCCAACCCCCAAAAAAAAAAAAAAAAATAAAAATTGAATAGACCATCTATTATGTAGCACTAAGACTTTTGAGCATGTTTCACATGCTATCATGTCAGGCGTTAGAAATTCAAGGCAAACATTCTGAAGCGCTTGTCGAACTGTCCAAATTATGTCTTATTCACAGGGTATTCCCTCCCAAGGAGAGCTCGGTATGTCTTTCCATTTCTTGCTTGCTTGCTTTATAAAAAGTTCTCATATCTCCTTTCTGCTTATCGATTCTAAGTATTTCCAATTTAGGATACGACGCCATCAATATCTCATGATGTATGAATATGGAGTTTGACATTGAATGTCAATTCAGGATTCCTCCTAAAAAATAATACATGTTCATAGCTTGCACTGTCTTCACAATCTTCTTGAAAATGGGCTTTATCTATGAGCTTGGTCGATGCTCTTTATTTTACAAATTATAGTTTTACCTACCACTGATTTCACATATGATTTGATAACTATTCAATTACAACTACATATTTTAAACCTTTTTACATTCTCAATACACATTCTACCTCTCTCATTATAAATTCTCCACGTTTTGACAAATAAAGAGCATCAAACAAGCTCTATATTTCTATACTCTATTTCTGAACACTCTGAAGAATAGGAAATAAAAGCTTTTGTTAAAGACTTGCTATTAGGGTTCAATTCTTCATTCTTCCAAAGTTATCGGGGATTCAGTTAACTGGCATGTGGTATCTTGGTGGATAACTATGAACAACTTACGACATCCGTATTTCTGTGACTTTCTGCAGCCTGAGATGGAAATGGTTGCCCGAGGCCTTGAAAATCATTTAAGTTTAGAGCAAAGAGAGTTGATATTAGAGTCACTCAAAACTGTTTGTGAAGAGACACAGAGAAGTCTGGTTGAAGCACTGGGTTTGGTACGTCCATTTTCAATTTGATTAATTATATTTTAATGCCTCGTTGAGTGAGACATATATTTCATGCTGGTAAAAGAATACTAGGTATTTTTGTGAACAGCATACAAAATGCACGGTAGGAAATTCCTAATTAAAGCATATAGTGACACTTGCCCCCAACCTTTGAAGATCCAAGGTTGCTTTATGTTCCATACCATCATTTATGGGTGAAGTATGAGCATTGTCTTGTTCTATTTCGGACTGTAATAATACGAAGAGAAACAGATTCCAGAATTACTTAGTGGTTAGGCAAGGTTTTCATTCAATTTTAAATGCACTAATAAACTTTTTGTATGCTTGATTAGGAATATTCTCTTAGGTGATCAAATGTTAAGAGTTCATTAAGTAGGTTTATCGTGTCTGTTCTCTTTAATTTGATGATCATGATGATGATAGCCTGGAAGAAAGACAATTTCCACTAATTTTGATACCATGGAATTTCTTCCCGTGGATTGGAATTTGAACCTCTTCTGATTGGATTTGAATTTATTCACACTCATTTGATATGCAAGTCACCAATTCTAGAGTGATGTCCAAATGCCCACATGGCATTTCTTACAATTCTATGCCATTAGACACAGGCCTGGGAGACTTTGGAGCTCGCAGATTACATTCACCACCTAACGTTTTCATTTCAACACCTTTCATTGTAGTACACACACATTTTAAACAATCTTTGTTTAGACCTAAGGGATGAGGCTCCATTGATGCATGCATCTCAGTGACTCTTAATCAGTGATTCCTTAGCATCCCGCAGTGCCTCGGACTTGACTTTGCCAGCTTATGGCTATGTTGTTTTCTCGATGAATCCTTGGCATTAGGTGTTCCGACCTTACAGAAAATTATTCTGTTGACTCATTGTTTAGTTCAGTCTGCCTTTTACTTTTCTGTCCTGAGTTGTTACTCCTTGCTGAGGCCAAATCAATGCCAATGGCCTAGGGTATTGCATCAGCACTGTTCTAATTTGCCCACTATAAGGATTTAAGGACAGCATAATAATGCCATCACTGAGGAGTTGAATTGCTACCAAATATTCATTGTTCAAGAAAACACGATTCCGGGTATTTTCTTCTTTGCATTGAAACAAGAAAAATAAGCTCAGCGGTATCTCGTCCTCATTTGTGACTCGTTTCCATTCCATCTGCTGCTGTACTGCGCAAGAGCAGATCTTTGGCATATGACAATCTTCGAAATCAGAACTCCACTTTTTTCTCCATTGATTACTGGCGTTTCTTTACGGTTCAAAAATTCATAAAAACCTGAGAATAACGATACCGTAATGATTTGAATTATCACATAATCTTTTCCCCTTTTTGTTAGTATTATTATTGGGTTTGCATAAGGGGGTATTCGTTACTTTTTCTGTAACTTGATGCAGGTTGGTGTGGAAGATCGCCAAGATAGCAGATACGCGTAGATTCAGTGGTACACGGCAACTGTGTAAACTAAACGGAGCAGTTGACTGGATTGTGTACAGTGATTATTATATATTGTATTTACGTTTACATAATTATTAGATAAATAATAATAATAATAATAATAATCATTTTTAGGTCTGTATCATTATTACCTGGCCTTTTGGCGTGGATGTTTTAATAGCTTGTGAGAGTATCTCTAATGCTTTAGTCGGTTGGGGGAAAAAGTCAATAACAATTCAGATTTGGACATGATCGAGAAAAAATGCCCTCTAATATTGCTGATCTGGTAGACTCTGGAGATGAGATGGCAAGACAAAGGAGAAAGTCACCGTACATGTCTAGTTTCAGACATCTGGTTGGACCTTGTTCGTCAACAATTTTAATATTTGTTTAATGTATCTCCTCTTTCCTTTTTCGACCCCAAGGTTTGTCCTCTCTCTATACGTGCACATCCATAGACGACATTAGTGGCTTTTTTATGATGTCAATGTCTATTTGGTTGCCACGTAAGTGTATATGAACTAAATGCATTGGAGATGTTCTGAAATGTGAACGGTGATCGACAACCGGTTTATGTAATAGTTGGGCTATTTGTTAGAGATCAATATATCACTTGTGTTGGATAACCATTTATAAAAATGGTTTCAAATTTTCGGGAGTAATAATTACACTCTTGTTGTACACTTTATACTTCATAATCTCATCACATTTAACTTTTTTAATAATTCAACTAAACAAATTTTGCCACATAGTATAAATGTAAAAGAAAAATAAACATAAAAAATTGTGTAATGCGCACATCAAAAAGAAAGATGACCAACTTCCTTTGATTTGGTTTCTAAATTTGTTTTGTGTTGCTGGAATTGATTTGGCTTTGTGATTTGAACCGTGGGCTTGTTGGGATTGGTTCATTTGATGGCATTGATGTGGTTCTTTATTTATTATTATTATGTTTTAAATACCTCAGCCGCTGCTGGTTTCCCCCGCTCTGCTGGTGCTACTGGTGATCACTGAACTGGACTCGTTTGATGGCATAGGTGTGCCTCTTTTTCCTAGGCCGCTGCTGGTATTCCCTTGCAATGCTGGTGCCGCTGGTGATCCCTGGATTTTGCTGCCTTTGGTGCTGCTGCTGGTTTCTCTTTGCACTGTTGGGGCTGCTGTTGGCTCTTCTTTGCACTGCTGGGCTGATGTTGGTTAATTTTTACTGTCGGCCGCTTGGTGCTATTTTTGTGTAATTATTAGTTTAGTCCTTTTACTGTTTCGGATAGTTGGAAAAGGGTTGACCAAAATTTACCATTTCTTCAGTTGTGCACGTTTCTTTCTGAAATGAAATTCGGTAAATTCCACAAAATAAAAAAAATAAAAAAGTACATATATTCTGTTTAATACGCGGTGGAGTAAAGAAATAAAATGATTTAATTTTTTAAAAAAAAAACTACCTTTACCAAACTAGATAGTTTGCTTTCAGATGAAATCATGACGATGCAAAAGTAAAAATAAAGAGAATTCTGTCACCATTCACTGAGATAGATATATATATATATATATATAAATATATATATACACACTATCTCCGTCCCACAAAATAGGCGGGTAGTTAATTTCACACGAATTAAGAAATAGTTATTAATATGGTTGGGACAATTAATTTTACATGTATTTTTCATTTGGACCCTCAAGTATCATTGATCTTGAATTGTATTGGCAGTTAGTGTAGATAATTAATTTGGGACAAAACATGGAAACAAAAATTTAAATACATGCTTTATTTAGTAAGGAGTCTATCTTTGTGGGACGGACGAAAATGAAATACTGGACTATCTTTGTGGACTAAGGGAATAAATATCTATATATACTAGTAGTTGTATATTGTTCAAAGACTTGTTAATTGCCCATGCTACGGCTTTCTATCGTTTATTGCTGAACTGCCTTCTTTCTTGTACTTGAGTAAAATAATTGATAATTTAGAATAATCCCTCTTTGCTCTCAAACTGCATTTTTCTAGATTTATATATATATATACACACACGCACACACGCACGCACGCACGCGCGCACACACACATATATATATTGATAATAGTACCGAATGGATCTCTACAAGACTCCATCTTTCTTTTCTTTATTTATTGTATTCGCTCATTTACGCTAAGAAGATTGAGAGCTTGTTAGAAGTTCTTTATTTTTGTAATTTATAAATGAAATTTATATGAGTGGAAATAAGTGGGAGGAGATTTAATTGAAGATTGAAACGTGTAATTATTGTTGAGTAATTGTCAAATCGACAGTTAAATCATGATAGCTAAATTTATAAAGGGAAAAAATAAAAAAGTTCAACCATTGAATCAATAATGAAAAGTCAAGAGTTAGAAATTAATTATTAATGACTAAATCGGATTAATTAATTAGAAAGCTCTAGATAGTATTTGGGACTTGGTTGAAATAAGTTTAAAAATTTTAGGTATTAGTATTAAGTGCCATCATTCTCTTTAGCCTTTGAATTCTTTTTACAAATGATATATTCATATATATATATATATATAGACACACACACTAAAAGGTGTACGCGCGATGCGCGAAACCCGCGTTAACTTTTGCTTACATTGGCATAGATATTATAATAGGAAACTGAATATTTAATTTAACTTTTTGAACATTTAATTTATTTTTAAGATAATAATAATCATAAGTAAAATAATATTTATAATAAGATGATATATTTGATGAGTCTTTTGTTACAAACTCTTAGAATGGCCATTGCTATTTATAATCCTGGCATATTGACATAGAATGCTTGACATAGAAATAAAAATTCCTGTGAAATTTATTTGTGTAAAGCCAAAATAATATCACACTTGAGTAAGATAACGAATCTTCAATAACCGCATGAGGAATAGAAAATCCACCATGGATACTGGTGCTAAAGCAGTGAAAGACTTGCAAAATATGTGCCTCTTGGAGTTTGCAGGTATCCCATCTCTTCGTAATTTAATTTTACTCCAATTAGCTGTACCATATCAAGATTTTACTAAATAACTCAAATTCCACTTCTAGTTTAAGTACATAATTAACAGAAAAACATAAAGCCACAAAGGGGACAAATTATTAGTCAAAATCAAGGGAATTTACTGTGTCAAGAACCAAATGGAAATTCATTAAACCAAAATCTAGAAATAGAACCAATGCAGTATTCATCGTCACAAATCATACCTCAAGGTAAATTGAGTGATGGATATACAACTTTATTAGAGAATATATGGAAGATGGCAGGAAAGATAAGAGTATGAACCCTTTGACACCACTTGTGTTCTAGCTTCAATTGCTTGTTATTGCTTCTTTTCATGGTCGTCTCAAGTTCCTAGTGGACCATGAATTTGACATCTTTTGTCACATTGAACATGAAGATATTTAGAAACATTAAGAAAAAGAGAGAAGCATTGAAAGGCTTTATCAAGTAAACCACAAATGTCTATTAAGAAATTTTTTTTTTACCGTTTCAAAAGAAATCTTATTTACGAACTCAAATCTTATCACATGCTATCTGTCGCAAACGGATTTTTGATACAGTAGCGGAAGCCTTTATTGCTTAAAAATCGATACAAATACAGTTTAAAATATCGATGCGCTTTCGCTGCGCACTCTGATGATTAAATGTTCCGTGGGCTATCCACAACGAAACCTCAGCCACACACACCGAAGTCTTGATCACATACGTATATCTCCTCCGTCTTAGGACGATCCGGCCACATATCTCTAAATTCAATACCTACAGGATTGTAGAATATAGGGGGTGAGTACAAAATTACCCAGTGAATAACAACATGTCTTGGCCCACAGAAAATAATACAGAAGAGGGGTCGTTTTATGCACAAAGAGGTCCCACAAAGATACAAAGATATGAAGCTCGGGTACATCACTAGTTTAGCCTTTACCTGTAAACCATACAATTCAATAACATATCAGAATGGCTGAGACCACAAAGCAAGGCCGTAATACCATAAACAATTCAGATAGCAGAGCATAACGGGTATATAGCGTCATTAGCGATGGCCAAGAGCAAAGAACAATTATTTATCCAAAGCAATGGTGCACCGTCAATCATCAAAGGCCAAATACGGTTTAAAGAGAGAGAGCGCCGAAAGAGAGAGCCAATAGATAGGAAAAGATAGAGCCAAGACACGTGTTAGTCACCTTAAATATTCCTTGAATAATTCCAAGTGGAAAACGCCTTTAAAGCCTTAAAATTCATTTATCAAAGCTATTCTTTAGGTTACAATCTTTCTATACATGGTAAGAACCCTTTTTCAAGTACAAGGGGTGATGTTTTAGAGGGTTTTAAGGGTCATTCTTTCCAATTTCTTGGCCTTGGACGAATTTGGATGAATGAAGGGAAAGATGGAGTGTTGGAAGGTTTGGAAGAATTGGAGGACCTTTTAGCTCTATATATAATAGTTAGATTTAGTTGTTTTTAATTGAAATTTGAGTTCCGCCAATCACATCTCGACACGTGGCGCGACATATACCGCACACTTGGCGGAAATTTGTCTGGGAAATCTTTGTACTTTGTCTCATCCTTCAATTAAGCCACCGAACTTCAATTTATGTCAATTAAGTCACTACACTTTAGTTTATGTCAATTAGGAACCAAATTCTTTCTTTAAAGTCAATTAAATATCAATCTTTTAATTTTCAAGAAATCTTATAATGATATTCAAGTAATTCTTTCAAAATAATAATTTTGTTGTTTTACCTGAATTTGTAGAAATTTCCGGGATGTTACACTATCGAAGATATTTACAAACTTAGATCGTTGAAATTTTAATAGTTGGTTTGTTTGGAATATAAAACAGACTCATAGAAAGGCTTTATCATGTAAACCACAAATGCCACCATAAACAATTGTTCTCTTTCTGTATTTCTAGAAATCTAGAAATTTCTCTATTCCAACTTGCAAGTCCAAATGAAAAAGAAATATGCAAACCTTGATACTAAATTCTATCTCAAACTTACTTTGAGACGCAATTCACCAAGGACGACGTCAAAATCCCTCACAGGATCACTTTCATAATCACGGTCTCCACATGATCATCAGGTGTACCTACATGACATGAGAATGTCAGAGAATGAATTCGAACGTCACCAGACATCGGACCAAAATATCATTGCTCCAAAGCCTTCTAGAGTATTAGTAAAAAAACTTCAAAACATTAATATATAAATAATTTTACTAAAAATTGTGAAAATAGAAAATCACTCAAAAGTCAAAACACCGCCCAAAACTATTCATACATGTATTCAAGCATATGTTCAAGTATCTATTGAAGAATATATTGCATTATATTTCATATTCCAACTTAAGAAAAAAAAGGTTGAGCATAATATAATGCAAGATCACGTTGTACAACAAACCAGTTAGAGCTAGATAATAAGTAAAAAAACATGTAGGAAAATGCTCATGTAGACGCAAAAAAATCAACAATTTTATGATACTTTATTAAACTCACCTAGCCATATACCCCATCTAGAAACAATTACATTATATGAAATATCCAAGAACCCTGCATCAGAATGAAAACAGACCACAACATCCATCAGAATAATCTTTATACAAGTTCACACAACTTCTAGCCTGCACACATGGAGAAGTTTACTAATCACTTTGTATGTGGATGTGCTTACTGTAAACTACAAGCACTATTTTCACTTGTGAATCTTTTGTCTCGTAGATCACCAAGCATCATAAAATAAATACATTAGCCAATTATAATCTCACTGTCATGAGTGTACTAAGATCTTCAAGAATAAATAAATTTTTGTAGTTGGATATGTTTCTTGCCATCTTAACTTGTGTTTGCCTACTATATAACATATGTCAAATTAAATTTTATGCATCATAGATTAATTGGCACTAAGAGTTTGGGGAAAGAGAAAATCAAAATTATTTATTTATTATTTTAAAAAATGGTGCTAGAAGAACGTTAATGGTGAAATGTTCCAATCAAAGATATAGCTAATGTGAAAAGGCCCATGGATATATTAGGGCCCAAAAAAAAAAAGGCACATTTTCCACTAAGACAGAATTATGTAAACAAGATAAGAATATTTTTAACAACCTAAAAAAGGTTGCAGCCGATTTACCATATCTTAGAAGTTTGATAGTCTTTATGAACATCCCTTGCAAATGACCAAAGAAAAAACACCAAACATAAAATTTGTCAAAATATAACGACAGCAGTAATAGCAAAATATGGAAACAAATACAGGTTTGTACATATGAGTTCATACTTTGTAACTTCACCAGCTTCATTAGTGAGCATTTTTGTATCAATTTTTCCAATAACAATATATATTTATCAGCTATGAAAACATAATAAATAGTTCTAAAATAGATTAAAAAAATTTTAAAGCCAAAAAATTTCTCAACTTGAAGAAATGATTTAGCACAATTGATAAAGTAAAATTGAAAGTGCTTTAGTTCCAGAAATCAAGCAATTATATATGAACATGGAAATTGATTCATTTTTTCTAGTGGGGTCAATTTTATCGTGGCAGTAGTGGGTGCTGACATGATAAACATCGCAATCTCCTTAAAACTCATTGAATCAAGAAACACACACAGAGAGATGTACATTATTAATGAACAGAAGTATAATCCTTTTCCTTACCAATTTGCCATTTTTATTGGATACCTAAGCTTGAAATAGAGCAAAATTAAAAATAGAAGTAACATATACCACTTATTATTAATATTTACCTTCAAGCCTTCTCAAACGTAACAGACTGATCTAGCTTGTAAACATCAAACTTCGAACATGCTCCTAACCGAGATAGACTTACTAAAATGTAAAAAGCAAGCTTATAGAAATCCTAAACTACTTGTAGAATCAAATATACAAGTACAGATATTTCTATAATCAAAATTGAAGGAAACATCAGAAAATTAAAAAAAAAAAAAAATCTACCACTAACCTTCAAACCCATCAATTTCTAGACATAAATTGTGCCCTAATCGATTGGAGGATAAATAGAAATGAACAAAGTCGATAGCAAGAAATTTCCTAATCGACGGAGAAGAGGGTAATTAAGAGCACATACAATTCCTTTCATTTCTTTAACTTCTATCAAATCTCCACGCAGGTTACGCACGGCCATCTAAAGACGTCACAACAACCAGTTCTCCATTGATTTGATCCCTGAACAAAAACCCAAATCTAATAAGGAAAAAAATGAAAAGAAAAAGGAGAAGAAACGAAAAGCTATCAAAGGAACGTACCAATATCATCAGAGAGAGAGAGAGAGATTGGAGAGATGGGGGTTGCGTATTGAAGGTGAGAAATAATCCTCTGGAAATTACAGAGCCATGGTCAAAGACAAGGAGGAACGGGGGTTGCGTAGGATTTGGAAGTGTAAAGCCCCAACAAACGAAAAAAATTATAATGAAGCAAGAAGACAAAATAGCAACGATGATAACCCTACAAAACCAGCTATTTTATTATAGTAGGGTCATAGTAGGATATGTGTGTGTGTGTGTGTGTGTGTGTTTGTGTAGAATGAAAGGTCCAAAAAGCTCTGAACCACACAAATCCAAATCTTATTATTAAAATAAGTTGTGTACGTAATGACACAAATTTTTAATAATAAACTAATAAATGAAGACCTTATCCACATTTTTTGGTTGATTTTTAGATGATTCTCTCTTAAAATTATTATCATAATTCATGGTAGTTGGATTAGTGGGCAATAATATGATAATCTCACTTAAAAATGTCTCTCTCACACATTAATTATTTACCTTATTTGTTAGGACTTTTGAATGTAAGAAATATATTAAAAAGAAAATCTTTGAATCACATATTCTTTATTTGTTTTTAACTTGTCTCCAAATTAGAAGATCCAAAAAAATAGTATAATTTCAAGATTGTACAGTCCAAGATTAGCTTTGCAAACTCATAAATGAAATTTGAGGAACACATTATTATTCAATACACCCACTTGGCAAATGACTGCAAAATGAGGAAAATCAAATCAAATCCTATAAAGGGAAAAAGATCTTTTACTTTTTATTCATAATTATAATTTATACAACTTTTTAACTATTGGCTCGGTTGATTTTTCTCACTCTTGGAACTTAGTCAAGTCTTGGTTTGGTTCGTTTTCTCTCTTGGTAACGTCATAATCAAATGGCTTTCACAAATATTAAAAAAATAATAGAAAAAATTTGATTCGTCATATATTATTGAATAAATACTAATTGAAATGCTTGTTTTTATTTTTACTAGTCAGGTTAAATATAAGATTATTTTGTTAAAAAATATATATACTACATAAAAAAACACCATATATAATTTAAAAATAAAACACCATATATAATAATTTAAAAACAACACATAGTATTCCTTCAAAAAAGATTTTGAATTTTAAACCTACAATCTCAAAATATTGACGGAAATCATTAGAAAAATTTATTTCAAATCAAATGCACTGTCAAAATTTTTATCATTCAACATGACATAAATTATAAAATTGGATAAACATTACAGGGGTTGTCAAACGTATTGTTGAAATATTAGGGAGTGTCGGACCGTCGTCCCCATTTCTACCCGCGTATATGTTCTCAGACACAGAGCGGTGTCATTACAAGGCGTCCCACAGTCCACAAAACACAAATCATTGTTGCAAAATTCGACTGAAACTTTAAATTATACCCTGCTCTTCCGATCCTTAGTATTTGCATTTTCTTCTGTATATTCGTCTCTTCCGATCCGTAGTAGTTGCATTTTCTTCTGTATATTCGTTCTCTAAACCTCTGAGGATCTCGCGTTTTCCTGTTACAGCCATGAAATTGTAGCCATAATAATTTACGTATTGTCGCTCTGAAAAGTTTTGCCCTTCGGAAAAGACTCAGTATTTGTTTTTATTTTCTATCGGCAGTTTACACTTTTTCCCCCTGGTATTTGTTCAATCTGTAACTTGTATTTAAGCGATTTTAGGTGCAAAAAGGTTAAATCCCCCCACCCTTTGGAAATTTGAATTGAAATTTGGGAAAGAAAGATGACGATACAGTCGATGCCTGGGAGTTCTGGATACCTGGACGCAGGGACTAGTAGGAAGATAACGTATTTCAGTAATTCTTATGTTTTGGGGTTGACTGTTGTTGCTGGTATTGGTGGACTTCTTTTTGGATATGACACCGGTAATTATTTAATTTACCCTATTCTCTTTCCTTTTCTTTTTGTCTGAACTAGGAAATTTCAGTAGTAACTCATGAGCCACTCAAATTTTTCGACCGAAACTTTCTAAAAATGTATGTTCGGATATTGCTATCTATCTAATACACAAGGATTCATCTTTTCGTGTATGTAATCAGTTTAAGATTCTTTTTGATATGCTAATATACGTTAGACTAAACTATGATACCTTATGTATCTAATTTCTCTTTTCTTGATATGATTTTGGCATACGTGAAAATGTAAGTCAAGAAGAGTTGCTAGATGTATCTCAGTAATTAGTGGAATGGATGCAGGTGTTATATCAGGAGCCCTTCTGTATATTCGTGATGAATTTGAAGAAGTCAATCGAAGTAGCTTTCTGCAGGTAGGTATGGACATTTGTTATCATTTTAACATGGCATGCAAAGCTCTCACATCCACGGTACTATCCTTATAAATGAAGATTATACTCTCTCCGTGCTCATACGTCTCTCTCCCTCTCTCTCTCTCTCTCTCTCTCTCTCTCTCTCTCTCCCCCTCCCTCCCTCCTTCCCTCCCTCCACACCCTCTGGGCACTGACCTTAATTCCAATTATCTCCTTCATCTATTTTAATTTTGATAACCTTGTCTTTCAATTTAAAAAATTTCACAGGAAACAATTGTCAGTATGGCTTTGTTTGGTGCAATGATTGGAGCTGCTGTGGGTGGTTGGATAAATGATTTCTATGGACGTAAGAAGGCTACTCTTTCTGCTGATGTTGTTTTCAGACTTGGATCTGTAGTCATGGCTGCAGCTCTGAATCCTTACATTCTTATTCTTGGACGATTCTTGGTGGGCCTGGGGGTTGGTGTTGCATCTGTTACTGCTCCTGTGTATATTGCTGAGGCATCCCCATCAGAAATCCGGGGAGGCCTTGTGAGCACAAATGTACTAATGATCACTGGTGGACAACTTCTTTCATACCTTGTGAATCTTGCATTTACTGAGGTCAGATTTTACTTACTCTTTCGGTTCACCCCCTGCTGTGATCTCGGTTTTTACTCCCAAGTCTTTATCTTGTTGATTTTCCACTGACTCACATTTGCAAAGTCCTGCAATGGGGCTAGTTTTGCTTGTGTCAAGAGAGACAAATATGTTTCCATCTTTTATTTAGGGATTTTGGAAGAATATTAAATTTCCCTAGTGTGCAAATTGGATATGCCCTTTGAGCTTGATCAAGAGAAATGTGATTTTCTCCTAGTCCTTGTCATAGAGTTTTAAGGTTAGCGTTTTTAATAGGGTAACTTCCACATTTTGTCCCAAACCTTTTACCACTTTTGCATCTTTATCTCCAACATTCTCATTTTGTCCTCACCTTTGGATACTGTTGTCCTCATTAATGTTTCCGGTCAATGTAAACTAATTAGTTATACTGGTGCAGGTTATGTTGGAATTGCGAATCTGTCAACCCTACATATTAATTTGTCTCCAGCCATTAGATACTAGTGAGGATTAAATGTTTGTGTTATTTAGTGTATTTCCCTTGAAAATCTTGTCCTGAATACTTATTAGATTGGATACCGTTGGCCTTATTATATGCAACTCCTAACATCTCAAGAGACTATTAACCAGAAGCAATTTGGCATCATAATTTTCTACTAACATGAATGATATGGCTCCATTTAAAAAAAAAAAAGGACTAATAATATGGGGAATAAAATGCATTTGAGATTTTTGTATCCTGCTTCTAATGCCGTACATAAGGACTTGCAAGTCACGGTGGTGTTTTAACTTACAAGTTGTCTCTAAAGCAAGAATGGCACAATCTTGAAACCATGGTGGATGTCTAGCTTTTGACAAGCAAAACCATTCTTTACGGGATGCAAAATTAGAGCTTACAAATATGGTTAGCATATCCTAATAATGCGATTTATGAGTGGCACTGCTTACAAATTCCCGGAAATTAAGATTGTTTAAGCTGATAGAGCAAGCCTTTGTCATATACATTAAACAAAAAAGAACAAAATATATATCTAAAAAGAGGACCAATAGGAAATGTTGGATCTAGTGAGCGGAAATGTGGATGAACAAGAAAACTTAACCATTCTCTAGCATCTGCTGCTATTATTGCAACAAATCACAATTTCAATGTTCTAATTAAAACCATTTGTTGCCCTGACTCTTGCAGACTACTCATAATCATAGTTATTTGAATCTTGCAAAAATTATGAATCAGTAACCAAAAGGGTAGAACTAAAAATTTGGAAGGGCCTGTTGATTCTCTCAATATGAGCTCTCTTCGCATACTCATTTTCAACCTCACATTTATTCATTGAAGTAATCTTGTACGCGAATTTATAACTTCTCCTTTCCTTTCAACCACACGTTCTCCTAAAAAATCACTTTTCTCAATATCGATTCTCCAAAAATCAAAACTGTACACCCTCAAAATATTCAAAAGAATCAATTGTGTCAATGGTAAAAAGTTGGAAGGGAAAAGATATGGAAATGGGCTGTTTCTGTAAAAATGAAAAATGTATTGAGGGTTTTGATATATAGCATATCTATTTGAGGGGAGAATGGTCATTTTTTAATATGTAGACTGAGATATTTGCCTTTCCACACATAAGTTGTACGAGTAATGGATTTATCCGCATCTATTTGACTCTATATGCCTGATAAAATTCATTTGCTCTTGTTTATCACAATGCATCCTTGGCATGAAAGCTTTTCCATCGTGCAGTTGCGACGAGGCAGCATCGAGATAGAATATGGGGATTTCCTTATAAGTCTTCGCAATGAGTAACATCACCAAAGGAAACTGTTCCATTCTTTTCTTGCCACTATTTATTGTAGTTTGTTTTGCTGAATTTTGGCATTATCTCAACTGATTCTGTTATTATTAGCATGAACATTGCATCTCTTCTCCATTGATTTCTATTGAATTTAACATATACTTATTCATATTCTGTCATTTTACTCTCTTGTTTATGCTAACCACTTCTGTTTATATTCATATGCCTTCGTTTTACTTATTGATGCTGAGCGTTTCACAACTTCATAATAGATTTACGGGTAAAACTGCTTAGCATTCCAGAGTGAGTGGCTAATTCAGAGGGCACTCAAGTTGCTCTGTCCCTTAAAATATTTGAGCAGTTGGTCATAACAGTGATTTGGTAGCATTTTTGTCCATTTTTGTTTTTGTCTGCTTGTTTTTAATGGGTCAAATGACTGGTTTACAATTTGAGTTAACATATGCATAGGACTGAGAATGTGTTAGCTTAAGCTTTCCATGTTTTGTTTTATTCAATATTATTTTTTATGTTAGGTTTCCATGTTTTCTTTTATTCAATATAATTTTTTATGTTAGGTTTCCATGTTTTCTTTTATTCAACATAAAAAATTAGGTCTAAATGGTTAAGTTATTATAAGTGTAGAGTTTGTAAGAAACACACATTAGCTTACCGAATGACTCTATGATATTACGTCAATACTTCCACATATCATATTATGGGTAACGTAGGAGACATCTCTTTTTTCCCTGGGGAATCTTTAGAATTCCCACTGGTTAACTTTCAATTCGCCTCTAACCATCAAATGAAATGTGAATAACCCGTCCTCCTATCTTTGAAAGAACAGAAGGTGTGCTTCCGGTTCTGTTGGTGTTTGAAACAATTTTGTCTTCTCCGTATTACTATATCTCTAGAATCAATGGTTTTATATATTTGAAAGAAAAGAAGGTGTGTTTCCGGTTCTGTCGGTGTTTGAAACAATTTTGTCTTCTCCGTATTACTATATCTCTAGAATCAATGGTTTTATATGAGGAACTACTGAATTCAATCACTTGCTGCTGTTACTCTTCAGTTTTCTGTTCAGGTCTATCCTATAGAGGTACTCAAATTGGATCAGATGTCACTCTTCCACCAGGAATGAGACATTTCGGACAGTTTGACCCAGAGGCAATGTTAGGAATTTCTTAGAAACCCTAACAAATGAACAAATAAATGCACTTTGGCTAGAGGCCTCAGTTGCAAATGACAACCAACCCAACCTTACTGGATTCATTAACAGTATTGTTGAAAAGATTTTCCAGTATCGATTTCCAGGTTTCGTTGTAAACCTAATTGGTTACTTCAAATTACGTATATCAATAGTTCAAACCTGATTAGGTAGTTTAGGAGTTGAAAGAATCGAATGAACTTCTCAACAATGGTAAATTGTTGCCTTCCTGTATTTCCTTACACACTTTAATGTTTATCTGGGTATATGTTGCAGTACATTTCAATTCAACTGTTAGAAGTATGCATAGAATTATGGAACTGCTCATTAGCATATTACTTCTGAATCTTAGAATAATTAATGGTTCTAATGTCATTGCATCGTTATTCTCTTGTGCATGGTGTTTACTTGTGCAATATATATTTACTAATGAAACAACTCAAAATCATTGTAATTTTGATGCATTGTATATTTCTCTTACAAGTTTTTTTGAATCACTCTCATTTAAATGGGTGAGCAGGTCGCTGGTACTTGGCGATGGATGCTTGGAGTATCTGCAGTGCCGGCCATTCTCCAATTTTGCTTTATGCTATTTTTGCCTGAGTCTCCTCGTTGGCTTTACCTGAAGGTGCAGAAATGTTTTTCTGTCTTTGAATTGTTTATTGAAGTGCTATTGGATATTTAATTCATCCTTCCAGTTATTTTGGAAATATCTTGCAGAAGGATAAATCTAAAGCAATTGTTGTGCTCTCAAAAATTTATGATCCTTATCGCTTGGAAGTGGAGATTGATCAGCTTGCTGTGGCTCTTGATGAAGAACGCCAGAGAAAGAGTGCAGTCCGATACTCTGATGTATTTAAAGTGAAAGAAATAAGACTTGCTTTTTTCGCTGGAGCTGGACTTCAGGTATTTTTTCCCATCTAGCCCCGCCTTCTGCTTTTATATTCCTCTACTAGTGATAAAGTTGGGCTCAGAGTAGAAGAAAATGGACAGCTTTCTTATCTTTCACTAGCATTTTAGTTCCTTTTTAGTTCTCTTGTATGCATTAGGTATATCAATGGTCTACATAAGGCAAACATTCTTGAAGGTTTCACAAGACACACCCATGTATATATTTGTGTGTTTTCCCCCTTCCTGCGTAAGATCTAACTATGGTTTAAACATGGCAATCACCCAGACCTTTCTAGTTTTGGGTATTCTAAATACCGAAGTTGCTTCGAATTGAATACTTGATCTCATTGAATCATGAGAAACATCAACTAAATTATGTTGATCATGGCACAATGTTGGTTTGTTTCTGCAGGCGTTCCAGCAGTTTACAGGTATAAACACTGTTATGTACTACAGCCCTACAATTGTGCAGATGGCTGGCTTCAGTTCCAATCAACTCGCACT
This sequence comes from Nyctanthes arbor-tristis, assembly GCA_963692815.1. Classification (NCBI taxonomy): domain Eukaryota; kingdom Viridiplantae; phylum Streptophyta; class Magnoliopsida; order Lamiales; family Oleaceae; genus Nyctanthes; species Nyctanthes arbor-tristis. The sequence continues at coordinate 119,320 of CAVNYN010289536.1, read as the reverse complement.
TCTCCTCTCCCTCATTGTTGCAGCCATGAATGCTGCCTGTACGGTTCTGGGAATATATCTCATTGATCACGTCGGTCGACGGAAATTAGCACTAACCAGCTTGTCGGGTGTGATAATCTCTCTTATTGTTCTTGCATTTGCATTTATCTTGGAAGCATCTGCTACTTCTGCTAGTGGGGCCTATGGTTGGATGGCAGTTGCGGGTTTGGCCCTTTACATTGCTTTCTTTGCACCTGGAATGGGGCCTGTGCCATGGACTGTGAACTCAGAGATATATCCGGAGGCATATCGAGGGAAATGTGGAGGTATGTCTGCTACTGTGAACTGGATATCGAATCTTATAGTCGCCCAAAGTTTCCTTTCGATAGCAGATGCTGTTGGCACTGGTTCAACTTTCTTGATCCTTGCTGTCATTGCTGTTGTCGCTTTTGTATTTGTGATTGTTTTCGTGCCGGAGACAAAGGGTTTGACATTTGAGGAAGTGGAGAGGATTTGGAAAGAAAGAGCTTGGGGCAGTGGATATGACAGCGAAGCACTCCTTGAAGCAGGAAACAGGCGCTGAGTGCTCGTCTTTGTTGTTGTAGAACATGTATGATATCAGTTTCTTCTCTATAAACAATGAGATGTTTCTAGAGTGAAGTGTCTCGAATGACTCAGACATCTATCAAGATGCCAATGTCGAGTTTCACTATTATTATCCAAATGTATGATAATTTGAGAAAATTATCAAGACGCCAATGTTGAGTTTCACTGTTATTATCCAAATGTATGATAATTTGAGAAAATTTTAGTATCTGGTTTTCTTGCATATATTGCTACTACATGCTCTCTTGTGATGGTGATTTGAATGCTTGCCCCCACAAAGATTGAACCGCACCAACGCATGACTTCATTGTAAACTTGTTGACTACTTAGCTTCACTTGGATATAAAGAGAGGAAGGGAAGGATTGTTAAGGTTGAGGATCAAAACAGAGAGCTTCATTTGGATATAAAGAGAGGAAGAGAAGGCTTGTAAAGGTTGAGGAAGAGCTTGAATATATTGTCCACTTGGATAGGATTTATTTTCCTGACCATAGACACGTTTGATACTGTATCGCTTCTCATTATTTAGTAGTATTCTAGAGTTTTGATATGCGAGTTTACTGTATGTTTGGTTGAAAGTATTGCTTTCCATGCACTCATACTAGTTGAGCTAGAAATGCATTTGTAAATTTTAAGAGGTAAGACTCATTACATCTCCTTTCCCGTCTGTATTTTAAAAAAAAAAAAAAAAAACCTTGTACAAATAGAACTTCTAATTTAACTATAAATTAAAGTTGTAGAATTTTAGGCATTGCGACTTTGGATGCTTATTAAACATTTCCTCGGAGTTTGCATCAATTCACGTTGAAATTTTCACCATTGACACCTATGTGAGTTTGAAGCATCAACAGAAAATTTAAATTTAGAATAAGACTTTTGGAACTTTGACTTGCGTCTCGGACAAGACCAAGACATTTTCCTTTTATGAAAAAAAAATAAAAAATCATACGAGGATTTGCATTCTACGGCCCAAACCTCTCTGTGTTCCTAGTTTTCGGCGCAATAAAAAAAAAAAAAATTGCATTTTAGAACTTCTATTTTTTTCAACATTTTCACTGTCACCGCCACCTCCACTCTCTTTTCTTTCATTTATTTTTTATAAATAAAGCTTCACGGTTAACCTCAAATGCTGTGATAGCGGGACAGCTGCAGACAAAGCCTAAAGCATCAACGCATCGTTCATTCGATCGATCAAATCGGTAACATGAGTCCATCCTAATCGATTCGACTCATCGCCTTCCATCAATTATTATAACCGTCAAGTCAAGAGACTACTGTTGGAGATTTTCTTCTTGTTTTAGGGTTTTTCTTGGGTGTTTGTAATTTACTTTAATTTTTGGTGACGATGGAGTCGGATGATGATATGCACGACGCCAATGACGTGGCATCGGTTGAGGAGGAAGATGACTACTACAGCGGCGGCGAGGAGGAGGATGACGAAGTTGATCAGAGATCTACAGCTATGGTGAAGCTGAGGATGAGGACGACACTGCAGATTTCGACTTTATGGCAAATGACTCTGATGCCTCCGATGACGTTCCAGTTAGTCGCTTGCAGGTGAGTAAATTTCACATTTTTGCAGCGAGTTTTTTTTATTTGATTTGGCATTCTTAGACGGATGCGTTTCATTCTTTTTTCCCCCTAAATTTATTCGAGCTAGTGTCCGGTCACGATCGATTTTGTTAACGTCTGTCTGTGTCTTTGTATGAGAAATTTATGTTGCTTTTTTGGGGTAAGCCGTAGGCTATCATTTGCATTGTTGCGTTTATAACTTTCTCTAGTTTATAGTGTTCATTTAACTTGTACCCAACAGTGAATTTCCTTTCGGAGCCCCTTTTGGCTTTCTGTTCTGGAGAAGGCAAAATAATGGTTTTTATGATCTGCAGCATTACTTTAGCGAATGTCAGCTTTGTTAGTTCCCAACAGAATTGATGTCGGTTTGAGTTTCAATTGTAGAAGGTTAAGCTTTTGTGAGATCGGAAGATGGCAATCCTTCTGTTTCATGGAAAAAGACAGTGAACTTACGGAATTGGGTTGGTAATTGCTGTAGATCTCTTAGGAGTTTTTCAAGGTGTTAGCTATGGAGGGGATTTATTCAATGGTTATCAGTTACTGGGTCAATAATTTTGAGCAAATAAATTGCATTTGGCCCATTTGGTTTATAATGGAGGTTTAAGGGATCAAGTGTTGATTTCTAATTCTCCCTTGGTGACATTTATTGGTATTAATGAATCTAACTGCTGCTCATCGGAAGACACTCAACTCGAAGCTCCACATTTTAGTTTTATCAAATGTGATCTCAATGCTAAACCAATGTTCTATTGTTGGAGTGAAATAAATTTGAGGAGAGATTTTGCTTAATATTTTGAATACAATTTTGCTTTTTACATAAAAGGCAATCTATATTGGACTTTTGATTTAATTTTGAGTACCATTTCTCAAACTTCTCTTCAATCAAAACAAAAAAGAGCTGTAGATTCTTAAAAGAACACGAGATATCGAGGAGATCGGAAGAGCAAGTCACTAAATCACTGGGTTCAACAAGGGCATCATTTTTCAACAAAGACGGCAATGACTGCATTACAATTACGGAGCTTGGTATTGTAGTGAGAACTTTGGGGCAGAATCTAATTGAAGCTGAAGTGAATAAAATGATTAATGAGGTTGATGACTTGATACCAATGATAATGGAGCCGTTGGTTGTATATAGTGTTTGTACATTATTAGACATGATGATAAATGGTACTGACTTTGAGGAGCTTAAAAGGTAATTTGTCAATGATCGGAGTGGTTTCATCTCTTTTGCTGTGTAGCACTGACTAAGTGATAAGCATACGAGTCTGATTATGCGGAGGAGCTACCATAAGTTTTGCATTTTGACCAGGTTTTGGAGACTTAGATTCCACACAGAACCAAGAACCACAAGAAATTTAGCTGTTGGTTCCTAATCTAAGTATGGAACTACATGGAACGGAACTCATGGGTTTGTCTCGCTTGCACAGTTAAAGCCTTTAGATTTTGGAAATATTCCAATTATTTTTTTCATTTCCTAATATTTGAAATAATAAAACAAAATTTTCAAAATCTGCTCACAAAAGAATAACATATCAAGATTTAGGCGCAAGGTCCATCTTAATATGAGATAGAAACACTCTCCAAATTCAAAATCACAAACAAGAAGTTCCATTGTGATACAAAATATTAGATTATTCCTTTTCCAGGTGTCATTTCCAATAAAATAATTCATGAATGGGCCTTTAGTGTATTTCAAACAAAGATGGACCTTGGAGGTCGAAATGAGCCTTGATCTGCAATAAAGGAAATTAAAGAAGGAAATTGAAAAAAACAATCCTTTCAGTTTGACTTGAATTATGTCTAGAGTTTAGAACTGAACTAAAACAAAGTGGTTATGTCGAATTATATCCATTACCATTTTAAACATTAGAAGAATTGGCCAGCCTGTTAGATTTTAAGTTCAGTACGCCGGTGGGTATTTTTTGTTGTCCTCCAAGTTAGACAAGGATCCTGAAGTTTTTATTTTAATTGTTTAATAATCATATACTTTAGGTGTTTTTCATTAAGGCAGAATACTTGTTTAGTTTGAGTTTTAAGAAGTTTCAAAATCACGGTTTCATAGATTATGCCCTGTTAACATTCTATTTTTATTTTAAAATAGAAATAAAATAAGTGGATATAATGTGTAGTGAGGATTTGTGTAATATATGTGGCTCATATAAAATATCTGGACTTGATTGGTTTGACCAAATTTTGTTTAAAATAAAAATGGAATGATAATGGTGTTAGCTTGAGTTCCTTTCTTTTTCCATGATTAGAAAACCGATTTTAAGTTGTGAATAACAATAATTCATGCTTTGTCCTTTTTTATTGGTATTTGATGCATATTTAAATTATTTAAATTGTTTCTTTTACATGCATATGGACTCACGGACACTTTATGTTATGAATTATAATAGTCTAGTAACAAAAATTAAATGTTTATCTTCCCTATTTAGATATATATACATATATATTTAATAGTGTTGCATGTTGTCATATCACTACAATTACAAGATGACATAATAATCAAAGGAAATCATTATAACAGGGTGTTTGATTCTCATTGTAATTTAGGGAAATTATAATGAGGTTAAATGAGCTGTGGAGATATAATACAATTTTAAAATGTGTGGTTGTAATTGAATAGTTACCAAATCAATGATAGCTGAGATCATAATATGGAGATTATAATAAGAATCAAACACCCCTTAAGAGCAATTCAACTCTTGGAGGCTAAATAATGTATGCATTCTGGGTTTTTTTTTTTTTTTTTTGTGTGCGTGTTTTTTTTTTTTTTGGTGG
>CAVNYN010289536.1:65286-106299 GCA_963692815.1 Nyctanthes arbor-tristis | reverse complement strand
CCCCCCCCCCCCCCCCCCCCCCCCCCCCCCCCCCCCCCCCCCCCCCCCCCCCCCCCCCCCCCCCCCCCCCCCCCCCCCCCCCCCCCCCCCCCCCCCCCCCCCCCCCCCCCCCCCCCCCCCCCCCCCAGGGTTCATGAATTATGGTTTCCTGTAAATAGTTTGTCTCAGTTAAACAAGCCACAGTTTCCAGCTCTGATTATTATGACTCTATTTTATCACAACTTCCCAGTTTGTCAGAAGTGGAAATTTACATGGGATTTCCAGGTCCCATCTTTCATGCAATTGCCCAATAACCAACCAGAATGTTGTATCCTTGGATGTGTAGTTATCTTAATAATGAGAATTTGCTGCGTGATGATTGTATGAATTGGTGTGCTGTTATTATGAGCCCCAACATCAATGTCGTGTGTTATCAACACATCACGACCTTCCTAAATCACATTAACACGTGGCATGCCACATCATATGTTGACACCAAATTTTTGGTACTTAGAAAAATTTTCTAATGGTGAGATAACGAGGTTGCTTGGATGGAAGCTACATGTATATGTATGCATAATAAATAGCTTGCCGATAGACATAATAATGTTCTTAATATATATATATATATATATTTATATATGTAGAGGCTAACTCTCTATCTAACCGTAGTGTATCATTTTATTGTGCAATTTAATTCAAACTTTTAAAACTTTGGCAATTCTAACCCCATATTTCACTTTTTTTGCGCAATGTAACATTTTTAACATAAAAAGATTATATTACCCTCTCAAATTTTAATTGAACAAAAAATTACTATTAAATAAGAAATAGATAAAAATAAGAAAAATTACAATTTAGTTATATTTTTTAAAAAAAAATCAACTGATGAGAACTTAGTTATGAGAGTGAGGGTTATTGATCCGCTATTCTATCTGCCAAATGCAGGATAGGTGTGGACGAGATTGACGCCAGGGTGGGGAGATCCATCTCGACTTTTTTGATTTGTTTATCGATTTAATTTGTTATATTTTTTGTTATTTTTAAACTTGTTCTCATTTATTTTACAATTTTTATTTATTTCAGTTAAGCGAATTGTTATATGCGGAACAGGGTGAGGCGCCCTTCATCCATCCCGCTTTGTTGGATTGTGTTTCCTAAAATTATTATTTCATCCAAGGCGGGTTCCTATTGAGCTCGTGATGAATTATGTATTTTTTGTTATCACTACATAGATTTGATAATGTTTAAAAAAGAAATACTAAAATTTAATATTCATAATTTTCATTTAATTATTTTATACTAATTTTAATTAAATTATAATTTGAGGATATTTATTGTCTTTTTAAAATAAATGGTTAGATTGCTCAAAAAAGGTGATAGTTAGGGTTATAATTGTCAAATTTAAAATGTTAGGGTTAATTTGCACAATAAACTGAAAAGTTTGGGTTATATTGTGCCAAATAACCTATATGTATATATTTATATATCATATAAATATATTATCACTTCTTATTTTTTTTTCATTATTATCTCAATTATTATAATAGGTAATTATGTAAATTTTAAAATAAACCCTCTTTTAAATGGTTTGATTTGAGATATTTTTCATAACAAATATAAAATTTATGGAAAATATTTCGTTTTTTTGCATTGATCGATAAATAGAAATAAAATTTAAATCAATGCCATCTCAAGAGACATATTTTTACCCATTTTCCTCATAAAAAATTTCGGCCTCCGTTCTTATATAAAATATTTTACATAAAAAATGAGAAAATACATCTTTTACCCATATGAAGGTAAGTAGAAAAATATATCCGTTTACCCATCCAAAGGTAAACGGATTGGATCTCTATGTAGGCGGCCGCCAAAATTTTGTAGGGGAACAGTCGAAGAAGGGTTTTAAACGAACGGGGAGGCCCACCCAAAAAAAAAAAAAAAAAAACCAGTAATATATACGGGATTGTTTTACAGCAATACGAAAGTCCCTTTTTCAGCGCCACCTTCACCTCCATGGTGTCTGCCTAAACCGGGATCCGTTTCGATTCATCTTTTCAAGTATGTTCACGCACTTGCATCATTTATTTGTAATTGAAACGTAATTCTCTAAAACCGTAGAGAAGTAAATGAAGCATATGCCCCTGTATTACGTGAAGGGGAAAGAATTATCAGTCAATCGATACAGGGAAAATCAAAATCCAGTTCAAGAATGGGGCGTAGTTCGAAGAAGAAGAAGAAGCGCGGAGGAGTTGGAGGGCGTCGGTTCCAGGCTAAAGATCATAATTCTACTGCCGCAGATGATTCTGAACTTCTAGTCGAGGAACTCACCGCTTTGTAAGTACTTCTGTGAAATCATGAATTGTGATATGTAACATCCATTTTGTGCGTAGCTCATCATTATTGATGTTAAAGGGTAAGTGTGGCTGAAGTGCGTGCCTTCACTTCGCTTATGCTAAAATTCCTACTAGTCATTCGAGCCTCAGCACTGCCAGTCCTCAACAGGCGAGCAATAGTGTCATCGCCCCAAGTTACACTTCCTGCAACTTTGAGTTTGATCAAGGCCATGAAGAGCCAATTGATCGAAACAGAGTTAGTTGGAGATATATTTTCTCTCATCTGGATCCCCTTCCTTACTAAATACAAACACGGGGATCATTTAAATATTTCATAAAAAATTCCTTATGCTGCATTTCAAAACTGAGCACTTGAATTTTGAATGTTGGTCTGAGAACTGGTGGTGATTTTGCTCCAGTCCTATTCCAGATGAAACATTGGAAGGATATTGCTAAGGGGGAAGCTGTAACTTGTTTGGACATATATCATTATACTTTTCTTCCGCAATGCACCCTTATCCTCCCATCTTTTTTATGATTTAGAATGTGGCTATTAATAGAGAATTGTTCTCCCCAGTGTTGTAATACATCCAGATCTCTTGTAAATCTCTTGTTTTACACAGTCTTTCAAACATAAATCGTGGTAGTTTTTAAGTCATCTTTCTGAGCATCTTCTGGTGATGCTGAAATGATCATTGCAAGATAAACTTTGTGGCCTGATTACTTTTCTATTGATAAACATGTGAACATTGATATGCAAGCATGTATAACTTCAAGTTTGATGTCTACCAATGAGTCAATGACCTTACAATGCGCTCTAGCTTCTTCTGCAAGTTAAACTTTTTGGCCAGATTACTTCTCTTCTGTTGATAAACATTTAAGCATTGTTATGAAAGCATGTATAAATTCAATTTAGATATCTATATTTTAATATTTGATTTTGATGTCTATAAATGATCTTGCAGTGGTACCTAGCTACTTCTGTAATGTTTGATATCTCATCACGTAAGGTTGATACTATTCACCTAATTTCTTAGGTGTGCAATATTTCAAGAAGATTGCAAAGTTGTTTCAGAGTTACCTCTGAAAATTAATATCAAGCTCAGGTTACAGATTTTTATGCTAACTGAAAGATTTTATTATCTTCATGCTTTCTTTTGCTAAGTTTTCCATGCATGGAAACAGGCCGTACTCAAAGGATACAGGTTGCGAGGATTCTGATGTTTCTGCTCTACTTTCAGTAAGGTATGTGTGATCATTCTTAGTCTGTTAGTTGCTTAATTTATCTTGATATAAACTCTCTTCTGATTAAATTATTTTGCCCCATCAGTTTTTTACACGGTTATCCATACAAATCCCCGAAGTTGCAGATAGTGCCAGAGAAAGGCTTGTCGAAAACAGATGCCGATAACCTTCTATCTTTGCTTCATGACCAGGTATCAGAGAATTGTTAGTTTGTTACCTTTTTGCTTTAGACATCAAATATGGTGGCTGAGATGAATTTTCATGGTGAAACTGGAGACGGTTGCTTAATTGCACCTCATTCTGGGAAGTATTACTGCTTTACCCTGAAAACAAAGGTTGCAGGTATATTGAAGTGTTAACACTTAACCCTGTCCCAAATTAATTAACTACCTCCTAGGATAGTATGAATCTTATTTGTCTACCAACCAATCTACTCTGTTTCTAGACATATTACTTAATCAACTTTACTAAAAAAAAAAACATCATATTTATAGACAGATACAAAAACACATTATCATTACTACTACTATTATTGTTATGTTCTTCTTTTCTCTTTGCTTTGATTGCTAATTGATAATTGTCACAGGCTAATTTGAATGCTCGAGAAGGGCGAGTGATGATTTAAAATTTAGTGGAGGCTGCTCAGGAATTCTTGTCTGAAGTAGTTCCACTGGGGCAGCCACATGGTTCTGTAAGCATTACTGCCCATTGTTTAAATATTCATTTGTTGCTGCTCCACTATGTTGTTTGTTGTCCAACTTAGGAGTTGGGAATTTGATGAAAGTATTAGAAAATGTAGCCTGCGTTAAAGTAGAGTAATAATGTGAAACAATAAGAGTATTAGTTCAAGCCCTCGCCACTTTCCAGAACCACAAGCACCATAATTCTGCAAACTAACACAGAAGAGTTCAATTCCTATTCTTCCTCTTCGTTATGCCAACATTGACACACACCACAAATTACAGAATCAGAGGGAAGTTGATGATAATTTTTCAAATTGTATGTATATTCCTAGAGGTATGATTATCCGATTGGGTAGCAGAGTTTGTGTAACAACGAAGTGAGACTTCATCTTGACAATGCGAGCCCCATCTATGAAATTAGGTCACATGATTAAACAGCTGAGGCATTTTGCCCGTGTTGATTTTTATGTTTCTATCTTAAAAAATAAAAATTGGTCAAATATGTTTATTCTTAGAGAGAAGTGGGGCAATGAATGGCAGTTTATAGAGCCCTTGTTTGGCTGGGATGTATTTATGAAGCGATACATAACATTCGACTTTTAAGGTAGAAAATTGTCTTCAGGCCATATACATCTGAACCTAAAACGATATTGTTCTTCTTTCTCCATGGAGATATTGGGAATTGGAGAGAAGTGACTCATTTCTTGTGACAAGTTTGCTACTCTAGCTATTATATATTATATTCTCATGGATGTTTGAGAACATTTCATTTTTCTGTTTTGCTTTGGTTGGATTACCGATTACAATATCCAAGTAAAGACTATGTGCTTTGAGTTGGGGATTTCTGCTTTAGCGTGATTAACATTGAAGACTGAGTGATTAAAATAGCTTGTTTCATTTCGAAGGTTCCGTCTGAGGAAGAAGATAAGATAGGAAATCTCTCTCAAAAGAATGCTACAATCTCATCTGGAAAGATCAGCTCTTTTAAAGGACCTTTCACTTATAGCCATGTAGATCTTTTCAGCGGTGCTGGAGAATCATGGAATTGGAATCTGGGAATGGAAGACAGTACTCAGTTACTAATTCCGCACACATTAGAAGATTCCAAACAGGGAAATGATCCTCTAGATAAGGTGGACAAGAATGGGAAACCTGCAATGGTTGAGAATGCAAAAACAGAATCTTTACATAAACCTTCAGTAAGACTAGATCCTCTTGAAGAAGAAAGTGAGCCTGAGACACAAAGTACCAGTCCAAGTGGAAACCTTTCTGATGAATCAGATGGAAATGGCACTGCCGGTGATTTCAAGGTAATGTTGGATGAAAAACAGTGCTGCTGGTGATTTGCGTAATCTTTCTTTTGATGGAAACTTGGTATGCATGACAATTCCATTAACAAAAGAATATTAATTTTACATATCATGTGTATAAACTTCTTGCGGAAATACATGATCTTTACATTTTGTAATTGGGAGTATTAGTTATATATTTTGGGGTAGGACATGTGTGTTGTGTAGTGTGAAGTATTTGTTTGTGGCTTATTCTGATTTTGGCTGGAGGCTTTTCTTCTGAGAATACATGATTTTTTGCCTTTTACAGGACGTTTTTGTAGAAAGAAATAAATCAGAAACAGATTTTGAGGATATGTACACTGAATCTTCAGAATCACTATCTTTTGAGTCTGTGGATCATGACCAACCATCTCAGCCTGTAGCAAGAGACTTGATCCTGGTGCTTTTCTAGTTCAGTCACACAAGCAGCGTGTTGGCTAAGCTTGAAAAAGGCAAAAGTTACTTTTAAGTAACCTATTGCACGAAGCTTTCTCAGATAAGATAATATTTTCATAATATTAAAAGAATCTTGAATTAACTCCTACTTATAATAAAAAATGGTATTGTACTTAATTCCTAGTTTGATTAATGAAAGAACTATTTCCAAACTTATTTTATCTACTGATAAGTGAACATTTCAAGCTTAGATTAACATGCTCGTGTTTCTGATTTTCATAAGAAGTAAACTGTAAGAGACTGAGTTTTTTTTCCACTAGGCCTACTTGTTTCGCGTTGCTTGTGCTTCTAAAGGGCCATTTGCTGATACTCTGCCAGAAATAACATCAGAGCTTCTTGATCTAGGGGTATGTAATCCTTGCAATTTTAATTGACTTATTCTACTTTGATTTGTATCCTGTCAAGATGTAACATTCTGCTAAATTCTTGTTTTTCAGATTGTTTCTGAAGGTGTACGAGATTTGGCACTTAAACCATCTGTAGCATTTGAAAAGACTTTCAATCGTATATTTGGGAAACATATTGTTAGCTAAATGTCCTTTTTCCTAAGTAATATTCTGCCTTCCAGTCCTGCTCATTTGTCCTTTAATTAACGATTTCATTCTTTCCTGTGATTTTGTTTAACAGGCTTCATCTAAAATGTCTCAGTTTTGGAAAATGGCTTCTGATTTTGAAGGACATAATTCTTCTACTATTCCAAGTTCCCGGTATTTAAATGACTTTGAGGAGCTTCAGCCCCTTGGTGAGACTTTGCCCTTTTTTTTGGATATGTTATTTTATATCATCTTAGTTTTACTTGCTGCGGCCTTAAGTTCTTAAAAGGCTTAAATGTGTTCTAGAATATAGCAAAAATATGTAGTGATGAGATTGAAAGGAGCAAGTCTTGTTGCAACTTGATTAATCCATAAATTCTTTTGAACTATCTTAAACTTCCGTTATTGCGGATATTCTAAACATTTTCTCTTAACGATTGTTCACCATTTCTGGGATCTTAGACGGTTGATTGTAAAGGAAAAATATAGTACACTGACTTGACATTCTGTACTATCCTTTAAAGAAATACAAAACTGAGACCATCATATCACTGCAGAAATATCCCTATATGGTAGGTGGTCTGCGAGGCCTCTTGGTTAGTCTACCGACAGATTTATTATTCTGAAACCCTCAGTCTCATTACTTCACAGATATAAAAATGCTAACTATTACGATGATTTTTACTGCTAATTTAATCATTGATCGGGTACAACTCTGGCGTTATGCATACCATGAAGGACTTGAGTGCCACAATCAAGCGCAACATGTCACTCCTGACAAAGGCTGATCTATCTATTTTCAGTTTACAGAGAATATATATTAATCTTTAATTTTAAGATCTTGGCGTCAAACGACTTTTTGATACTGAACAATATTACACCAGATATGATCGAGTACTAGTTGTCATCCATCTACTGCGTTTTTGCGTGTATGTGCTGTTCATAAACTTTTTCACTTAAAAATAAGTCATTACCTTGATGCATTTTCTAGGGTGTTCTGTGATTTCATCTGTTCCCACAAAAGCTTTTAGTGGGTTCTCTTGTGATCTTTTTTCTTTGTTCTTGTAACAGGTCATGGAGGATTTGGTCATGTTGTTCTCTGCAAGAACAAGCTAGATGGTAGACAGTATGCTGTAAAGAAAATTCGGTTAAAAGACAAGAGCCTCCCTGTAAATGACCGAATCCTGAGGTCTGTATCGAATGACAAGCTAGGAGCATCCATTTAATCTTGTTTCTAATCTGAAAAGCCTTTTTTATGATAAGTCTTGGTTGTCATTACATGTCATTGTTAGGTGCTGTTAGGATTATTACGTATTATGAATAAAAGTTGGGTGTATTAGGGTAAAGACAAGTTTTTGTGCGTTATCCTATCATGTAACTTTGAGTGTATAGGTTCTTAACAGGTTGGATGTGAATATATCGTGAGATTAGAGGTAATATGATTTCCAAATGGAGAGTTGATTTTAATATTAATTGGTTTTGTTTGATTCCCCCTACCGTCTTCCTAGATGCCACTTGTCAGTTAATTCCTCTCCCTTTTCTCTCCCTTTTGCTTTTTTACTTCTTTTTTTTTCTGTCTGGGATGGTAAGGTAGAGGGTGGTATGTTTGTTTTGTTTTCATGGGGATGCAGGGAAGCAATGCTTGCTGGTATGCCTTACAGATAAAAATATAGTGATTTATGATTGTCTACCCTATGTAATAGCTTAAAAAGCTATTTGAAAGGCTATCCTTCAATAAATTTCATTTTCATGCAACCCTTTTTCCTATGAAAAAATAGCATGTTGACATTCTTTTTATGAGAAACACTTTCGGTCTCCATTCTGCTAGTTTTCTACTTCTTCCTGGTTAGCATTTTGTTTCCAAATTTGAATTGCTGTATATCACGGATTTAATATGATAAAGCCACCTGTAGGTTTGCTATATCTAGAACAACTCCTGGAAAATCTTTAAATGTAAGAGGCTAAAAAGCAAATGCCTAAAAATAAGGATCAAATAGCCTGTCTGCTATAACTGTTTAAATAGAGAGTGAGTATGGCTTTAATTCATTAAATGAATTTAGGCATCTGTTCGCAAACGAATTATATTTTGAATAAAGGTTGGTCAAACTAAGCACATCCACATATTCCGCTACATAAATCTCCACCATTCAACCTCTCATTCTCTCCCTTATTCATCATTAAAATGCATTAAAATGAGTATGCAAACGAGCACAAAATGCTCCAAATTCTTTTGTTTTTTCAGTAATACTTGAATATTTTAGCCATCAGCACCAGCACCTTATTTGGTTGTAAGGAAATATATGCTAAATTGAAAATCATGGAGAGAATAAATGATTACTGGAAAAGGTAGAATGAAAAGCCAAATAAAGAGTATTGTAGTGTATAAAGGTTTTCTCTTTGAACTTAAAGATGCTCTTTACAAATAAAGAATTGAAGATCTTTTTAGTTTTCCTTTTTGGCTATCTGGAGAAGACACTATTAAGATTTTTAGTTTATTTGAAGCTTATCCGATCTCTCCATGCTTGCATTGTATGTTCATTTGATCTGTTGTTAACTTTTTTCTCGTCTCCGTAAGTATTCTGTACAAAAATTTGACTTGAATCTTTTTATTCTTTTATTATTAGGGAAGTAGCTACACTTTCTCGGTTGCAACACCAACATGTTGTGCGTTACTACCAGGTATTGATCTTGAAAAGTAATAAATATTTTTGTAGCTTGATGTTGTAAATGGTGTTTGATTCTCATTTTACTTTCCCCATTATTGTCTTACCTACACTAATTTGAGTACCACTCCATTATAGATACACATTTCTAGTCATATCGAAGATCTTCCGCTTGTTTTTACATCATTATAATTTCTCCTTTTAATAATAAATTATAATGAGAATGAAGCATCCATGAAATTCATTCTTTGGATTTATTGCTTTTGATGTTAGGCTACTCTTTCCAATCACTGTAATTTAGTGGGAAACAAAGAAGAAAAAGAAAAAATGAATAATGCTTGTTTAAAGCATTATAGTGTTATGAGAGCAAAATTTTGAGTCTTGCCTTAGTTTGGCGCTACAAAATCTTGTAGATTTCTTTTATATTTCTTGGACGTCCTCTAGTGACCAATTGTATTAATGTGATACTTTTTAATATTTCAGGCGTGGTTTGAAACAGGACTTATGGGAAGCCATGGTGATGTCACTTGGGGTTCCCAAACTGGCGTGAGCTCTAGTTTCAGCTTCAAGAACACTATTTCTTCAGACTTAGGACCTGAGAACAAACATGACTCTACTTATCTCCACATTCAAATGGAATATTGCCCAAGGTCAAGTACATTATCTATTTGATCTTTTCTCTCTCTTTTTCCTCACATTTAAGTTTCACATATACCGTGTGATACCGACTCACAGAGACAGCATAATATGGACACGCCAACATCTGGTTTTTGAAAAGTAGGAACAATTCTTTAAAATTTCAATTTCTTAGGTTTTATCCTTATGTCTATACTTTTTTATATAGGACAATGCACACATGTTTGGACAATTAACCAATGGACATCTCTAAAGTAGTCATGGAGTCTTTTTTCAGTTAAAACACATAAACGAGTGTTGTGATACATGTGTCCAAAGAGTGTCGTAATCTGACATGACAAATTTGAGCCACGGATACACCACCCTAGGAAGGTTTGTGATCTCACTTCTACATAAAGACAATAAAATTGCAAAGGGTCTTCTTGTTGAATTATATATGAATGTGTGTTTCTATCTAATCTAGTTGATAAATGTTAATATAAATGGATCTGAGGATATAAATCTTTATATAAAATTTTTTGTGGTATTTTATATTATAAGGTGTATATAAAAGCAACAGATTGTCACTTTTGTATTGTATCTTTCAGTGTTCTGGTTGGAGCAGATAAAATACATTGGTAGCTTCCTGTTTCTATTAATAACTATTAACATTTTTTAGTTTTGCGTCATGTGATATTTCAATAGGCTAGGTTATTCTATACAGTGATTCTGCTATACTATTTCAAACTGGTTCACTATATATGAGTTTATGTTTTTGATTGACTTATTTGGGTAATCTATTTTTGTGAAGGACTCTGAGGCAGATCTTTGAATCCTATAATATTCTTGACAAAGAACTTGCATGGCATCTCTTTCATCAAATTGTAGAAGGGCTGGCACACATACACGGACAGGGAATCATTCATCCTGATTTGACTCCCAACAACATCTTTTTTGGTGCTCGTAATGATATAAAAATTGGGGATTTTGGTCTTGGTAAGATGCTTTTGTTTCAGTTTGGTATCCATTAGAACTTCTGTATTCCAAGTAATTGGAAGTTGTGGTGGAAAAAAAGATTTTTGGCGTTCGCATGGCTCTTCCAGGCAGCATGGACATACAGCCTAATGTATGTTAGAAGTGAAGTTTTCAATATGGAGATCTTTCTTTATATTTATATATTTAAGCTACAGAATATTTCAAAAATTAACTTTTTCTCACTTTTAAAAATATATTCTGTGAAAAAAAAAAAAATCATCTCCCTTGCAAAACAACTCCCAAAAGGGACTCATAATAATTCACAATAGATTGTGGGCTGGATGGCTGATTAATAGCTCTCTGTTGAGTGTATACGTCTTGTTGGAAATGGTATCCTTTCTTTGCGTTTTCTTGAGTCACAAAGATAAATGGCACTGGAAATTGGACATTTTCTCTCTCAATGAGTAACTAAGGAGAAACCTCTGGATTCTAGTAGTTTTTTCTTTCTTCATCATTTAACTCTCATGTTTAGAATCTAAAAGCATTTTCTACCATCTGGATTCTGGCATTTCAAATTTCCTACATATGACACTCCTAGTGCTTGCTACTTTTGCCCTCAACAAAACTGTGGTAAAGAGAACATGCTCTCTTTGTTAATCTTGTGCTTTTCTTGTGGCCAGGGCAATATCGAGATGTCAGATGGAAAATGCATCTATACCTAAATTACAATCTAGCTTCTTTCGGTCGAAATAACTTTTCCACTTTGTCGAATTGAAAGTTCTGGCTATTAATTTAGACCTAGAATGAATTTTATAAACTTGTTAAATAAATTGCTATCAGTTTTTTCAGAATGATGGCCAATTACTTATTTTTGTTTTTTTCTTTTCAATTATAGCCAAGTTCTTGAAACTGGAGCAGCTGGACCAGGATGCAGATGCTTCAGAAATGATCGGAGTATCAGTTGATGGGACTGGCCAAGTTGGCACCTATTTCTATACTGCACCAGAAATAGAGCAACGGTGGCCAAAGATTGATGAGAAGGTCAATCTTTTATGTGTTTGAGTGCATTATTACTGGGTTTCTGGGGCATCTCTTGTTAATGCATTCTCCTTACTCTGCTGTGTTTGAGTGCATTATTACTGGGTTTCTGGGGCATCTCTTGTTAATGCATTCTCCTTACTCTGCTATACTGTTTTCTAGGCTGGACATGTACAGCTTAGGTGTTGTGTTCTTTGAGCTGTGGCATCCGTTTGACACGGCCATGGAGAGACATGTTGTTCTTTCTGATCTGAAACAAAAGGGAGAACTTCCTTCTGAATGGGTTGCTGAATTTCCGGAACAGGCATCCTTGTTACGTCGCTTGATGTCTCCAAGTCCATCAGACCGTCCTTCAGCCACAGAGCTTCTTCAACATGCTTTCCCTCCTCGAATGGAGTATGACATGTTAGATAGTAAGTAACTGAGATCCTATTTTGAAACTCCTGTTGTGGTTGGAATATATACACGTCAAATATCTTATTTGTTTCCTTCCTCTGGTTCTTCATTTAAGTTTCTCTATCTTCCATTAGCTAGTTCCATCCGAAAGTATAAGGTCCCTTTTTGATGAAAGCAGCTACTCCATCCATGATACGTGTAGAGTGTTAGGCTGAAGGGAGATTTCTATTTCCTGATGTGCAAGAAACAGATTGAAAATCATTCCTATTTCGTCTGTTTATCACGACGTGTCCATTTGGAAGCTCATTCTTCCTTTTAGTCTCAGTCTCTAAATTGTTCCTTGATACCATGTGAATTCATTCCTGATCATTTGCATTTTGGGTGACAATGGTAAAAACGCCTTTCCTTTAATGCATGTGATGTGCAAGAGGCACAATGTAGTTACTAGATTGTTTTATGTTGTTCTAGAGACTTATGCATGCCCATTGTTTTTTTTTAAGTCTTTTCAATGTTAAATGTCTCTGATTAAGAATGAGAGGTAAAAGCATAGAAAAATTCTTATTTGGGCCTTACATTTGCATGATCTCCAGGCCAGACAACTCAGAATGAGATGCAACTGTTTTGTCACATTTCTGGATGATGCCATGAATAGCTTGAGATAAATCTATGTTGCAGTTTCTGTACCATCCTCAAACATATCTGTTTGGAATTATAAGCTTGGTAAACCTCAAGGGGCAAAAAATTCTAAATGGAAGTAGTTGTGGCAGAATTTGCCTAATATGACAATAACCAAATTACAGGGACGCCTCCAACACCCCTACCCCCCCCCCCCCCCACCAAAAAAAAATAAAATAAAATAAAATAAATAAATAATACAGTGAGAGGTCCTCCTGATAGATTCCTGTCTGATATTACTGTAAATTGAGCAGAGAAAGATGTGTCTTTCAAAATTTTCAAGACAATAGGAGAAAAGCTTAAAAAGTAGACTTTCCAAATCATAGAGGGATTGACTTGACATATATTGGCCTGCATTCGTCCTAGTACAATGAGAAGAAAATGACAAGAATATGATGCCTAACTTGAGGTTTTGCTGAAGTGGGAAGGAATGATGGAAGCAGCTATCGGCATTTGTGGACTGGTCAATGGCACTCTTGGAACAATTCAGTGACTGAAAACCATTAATGCAAATCTTTTGGATAGACCGTTGATGAAGTCAAAAACTTTTTAGGAAATGTTTAATAGTGTATGAAGTTGAACACATTCTTACATGTATTCTAGAGAAGATGGGGTATCATATTGTGGAGTATGTGTCTGCTCAATTGGTGTTATAAAATGAGGAACATACTATCTAAATTTGTTCTTTTGAAATTTTTCAGATATTCTCCTTAAAATCTTGACTCTTGAGTCCAACCTAGGTTGATCACGTTTTCCATTTTGAAGGAAGTACCTTCGTCAACATGACAAGACTAAGGGAATGACCGTAGAGGATCAGCATTGGATACTTTAACAAGAACAAGATTCGTTATGTTGTTTTTGTCACTCTGGCATTGGATGTGATGAAATGATTGTAGACTTGAAATCCCAACCAGATTAACTTTTCCCAATTTGAATTTTGTTTGTTTAACTTTCCAGATATTTATTTATTTGAATGAAGCATCGTTATAATTTTTTCACGTCTTAGATGGAGTCTCAGCATTATCATGTTCTCGTTTACCTTAACTTGATTTAAAGTTACATACTTTAGCATCTCTGAGGGTTTATCGCTTGAAGACTACAATTTTGACACTATTTTTCTAGATATACTAAGTACCGATGGTAAAGTTCATGATTTTATATTTTTTCTTTTATATTTTATTTATCTTTTCTTTTGCATACAGATATTCTGCGGACAATTCATGGTTCAGAGGACACCAGTATTTATGAAAAAATTGTAAATGCTATTTTCGACGAGAATTTGCTGCGTGCTAAGTGTCAACATGATTGTGTTGGAAGACTGAAATTGGCTGGACGGGATATTTCATCTATTCTTTTTACGGATGTTGATAACGCAAAACGTGATCAGGTTGTGGAAGTTGCTACAGAAGTTTTTCGACAACATTGTGCACGGCATTTGGAGGTGATACCAATGAGAATGTTAGATGATCGTATGCAGCTCAACAGGTTCCACTCTAAACTAATTTCCTTTCACTCTTGTTACCATTATTTTTTCTTTTTACATTGTCGACTGACTTGCAGTTCACATTAACAATGTTTGAGCTGTCTCTTTACTCTGTTCCTTCCTTAACAATAAAGGAATAGTGTCAAACTACTGACCTCTGGAGGAGACATGGTCGAGCTTTGCCATGAGCTACGCTTGCCATTCGTCAAATGGGCTATTGCATACCAGGTAGTGATTTGATGGAATGTTATGCATTTTCGAACTTCAACGACACTCAAGCCATATATCCAAAAGATTTCTAAGTGCTTAATTCATGGCTATACACCTTCTTTGGCATAAATGCCAAATATCGTGAATTAATTGAACAGTTCAAATCATACATTCAGCTTCAGTTCCACAGAGAGGCTTGACTCTACTTTCCATTAAAGGACTTCTTATATAGTAGTACTCTAACTTAAGCTGCAATGTTGGCCAAGTGGAACAGCTAAAGTTGTCAACAGTGATTATTAGAGTTCATAAGGGAATCTGAAAACAGAGTGAAATAACTAAGATAGGCTTGTTCTACAAGTGTTGTGAATATGGAATATTAGGACTCATGACTTCTTGGACTTGCCAATGACTCATAAAATGTGCTTGATGACTTTAAATGCTTAACTCAATTAACTTTCCAGCGACCAATCACAAGAACCTTGTAAACTGTAAAAATGACATTCCCAGGCTAAATAATCATTTACATTTTGGGGTATGCTTAGATGGTTTAAGATTGCATTTTAAACCAAAACAAAATGTAATGTAAATCATTTGAAAGATAACGAAACAAAAATCAGCCTTCTATATAACAAACCCACTCAGTGTCACCCATCATGGTTTTCTTTTTCCTTTTTTCCCCTCAGACTGGGTTGCCAGGGGTTATCCATTAGGCTACTACTAAACTTCTGTAATTGATTAATTGGCTGAACAAATATTACTTAAGGCAAATATATTTATAATACAAGCTCAGTGTATTGAGGTTTGAAAGAGTGTGATATTGTCTAAGGGAACAGAAATAAGAATATTTGACCTTTATTTATATGATTGTGAACAGTGTATTATGTGGTTAAATTTGTAAATCAATTACTATGTTCCGGTATATGTTGAAAATTACCGTGTTCTCTTCATAATTCTTCACTTATAAGCATTACGATATACATGATCTAATGTGACGGGCACATACAAATGCGTTAAGAGACCAGTTCTATAAAATGGCTGTTTCACTCAGGATAAGTAGTGCAACTTAGTTCATGGCCATACCTGAACAAATAAAATACAAACTGTGGACCAAACACATTTACGTGGCTTCAGTAGAGGATAACTAATGGAATGAAGATGCACATGGTTTATAGAGAGAACATTTTATTCCGTTGAAAATATAGAGACATGGTTTACGAGTTGAATGAATTGAAAAAGTAGATTTATTGACTCAAGTTTGTTCAGAGGCCCAGGTTGTTGTTTTTGTGGTTGCTTGCATTGACTCGTTAGTTCACACAGAGAATCTTTACCCATTGTAGGACTCCAGCAAAAGAAATGATCATATTACACGTTTTACCATTGACTAAGAATTTAATCTTTCCCTTCTACGCAGAAATCGTTTTGCAAGCGTTATGAAATATCATATGTATACCGAAGACCAATTGGTCATTCACCACCAAATCGGTACCTTCAGGTTTTATTGCATCTTTTTCATAATTGTATTTACCATAGCATGTGATTACTTAATATAATGCTTGGTTGTTTATGTAACCTGTTTTGTCTGTAGGGGGATTTTGATATCATGGGAGGGGCAACAGCATTGACAGAGGCAGAGAGCATAAAGGTACTATATGTTTGTCTGTAGTTTGATTCCACACAACCCCCCGGGCCCCCCGGGGGTGGGGTGTCTCTTTCCTGGCAAAAGAACTTACAATGGGGTTGTTCTGTATTGTGTACTAACCAATGTCCATAAACTCATTATTAGGATTAGAAATGCTTTGGCATCAGGATTCCAAACCCTTGCGGTACTAATAATGATATGTTATCTTTTATCCTTTTCAGTTTCACTAAAGATATATATATATATATATATATATATATATGAGAATACCAGAATCATTCCTTTTTCTCGAAATATGTTATTCTTTAGGAAATCCACTCATCATATCATGGCAAGAAGCCAAGAATATGAGCCCCAAATTTCATCCAAAAGTTGCAAGTCATCATTACGGGAACAAGAGTGGATGATTATTGTGCTGAAATAGAAATTGACATGAACTGTGATTATCGGATAGTATTTCCTTAACTGATACCATCAGTTTGTGAACGGGAAAAGGAAAAGGAGAATTAAACTAGGCAACTTTCATCTAATGCTTGCAGTTCTGTACTTACATGACTATAGAGGAGAAACATGGAGTGGTAAATGCAATGTAATAAGAGAAAAAAATCATTATGAATCTTGACACAGAATTATTTGAGTGTTTGTGGAAATGATTGGAAATCGAAGTTTGAGTCAACTGTGACATATTTTGGAACAGGAATGCTCAAAGTTGTGCATAACAAGATGAACGCACGGAAATCTCTGTGCAAACTTTCCTTCTCTCTCTAACCTTGCAGGTTACCTGCTTTCATATTTTCTACAATCCACCACTCAATTGAGTGGTGGATTCGAATGATAGAAATCCGTGTGTTGTTCTCCACCATCCAAGAAAAGCATGTCAGGTTTTGGTGGTGGCCTCTTTCAGCAGTATTGATTTGGAGAAAATCGTGATTTCCACTGATTTCATTAGTGGTTTTGGGTCTGCAAAATAGTCTGATTAAAAACAATGTCTTTCCAATTTAATTTACAGATGGATAAATTATAAAATTTGAGAAACAAGCCATCTAAAGCTTTTAAGCATTCAATTTGGATGTATGCATTACATCGATCATTGCATTGTATATGGCATATGTAAAGCTTAGCTTTGGCAGATACGAATTACATCACGCTTTCCAACATACAGGCTACAATGGACATTGTCACTCAATTTTTCCAATCAGAATCATGCGATGTTCATTTGAATCATGCGGATCTTTTAGAAGCAATATGGTCTTGGACAGGAATCAAAGCTGAGCATAGACAGAAGGTATCAGAGGTATGACTTTACATTAATTTTATTTTATTTACTTTTCTAATGAATATATGCATATTTGTTTTTAACAACTTCATTTTATCCTTCATGAAGCTTCTCTCCATTTTGGGTTCTTTACGTCCCCAGTCTTCTGAGAGGAAGTCAAAATGGGTGGTAATAAGGCGACAACTTCGACAGGTTTGAGAAAACTGAAAGCAATTTACTCAAAGCTACAGATTCATTTTTAGTACAATTTGATTCAACATTTTAAAGTCTATGTTTTCCTTTTATGGGGGTATTTGTAGTTTTATTTTATTTCTACAGTAAGAGACCATTTGCCTTATCAAAGACTTCTAAGATTTGAAATCTATCCTGGATGTAAAACATGCAGCAAGTTGCTAACTGTAAGAGAAGACTTGGAAATTTATATTTACTCTCTTAAAACAATCAGGAAAGGACAGCTCTGGAAATTTGTGAATGTTGGATAACTGTCTGAGGTTGGCTTGTTATATTTCCACTCAAATCTCTCATGGTATCTTTTTATTGTATGACAAATTCTTACATTCTTTAGGAGTTGATAATGTAATTAATCGAACTTCTGGTCATACTGAATTTGAAGAAGTAATCTCTCTCTCTCTCTCTCTCACTCACATGCGTGCGTGCGCGTGCAAATTACAGAAATGGGCATCCTATATGCATGGAAATAAGAATTCTATGTTACAGTCACAAACTTCTGAACTAAAGTATATAAGCGTATATTTGGGAGATCTGAAGCCTTATGGATAGCATGTTGAAATTCACAGCTGTACATTCAGTGCCAATAAGATTCTAATTTCCATCAATATGCCTATTGATATCTTCGGGGAGAAAAAGAAGAAAATGCTAAAGAATTTTTTCCCTTGCCTTCCATAATTTGAAAAAGAATAAAAAGGTTTCTCCAGATATGGTTTGATATCACATAAAAAAGGCATTTGCATAGAATTTAGATTCTTTTTACTTGTTATTCAGGCTGCAAGCCTGAACTTGAATTAAAACTCAAATGTATTCGATTGCTCTTGAATTTTTGGACTGTTATCCTTCTTATGTTGTCTTAATGCTTCTTGGCATACAAAGCATAGTCCTCCTCCTCCCCTCCTCCCCCTCCCCCTCCCCCTCCCCCTCCTCCTCCTTCCCTCTTCTGCTTCTTCTTCTTCTTCTTCTTCTTCTTCTTCTTCTTCTTCTTCTTCTTCTTCTTGGAAATTGTTCCTTATGTTTTAACAATCATTGTACACTGATCAAGTTCATGTCTAGATGTGAATTTATGAGCTTAGCGGAGATGTCAAAATTGTACTTCTAAGAGTTTTCCAATTGGAGTTCTATTCAGGAACTGAATCTTTCTGAAGCTGCCGTAAATAGATTGCAGACCGTAGGATTGAGGTTCTGTGGAACTGCAGATCATGCACTTCCCAGATTAAGAGGTGCCCTTCCAGCTGGTAGCCCCTTGTTTCATCTTGTTATTTTATATATTATTTCTTGGGAGTTTGTGAAGAGAGAACTTATAAGTGCTTGATAATGCACAGATAAATCAACACACAAGGCACTTGATGAGTTGTCAGCGCTTTTAAACTATTTAAGAATTTGGAGGATTGATAAAGGTGTATATGTTGATGCTCTTTTGCCTCCAACTGAAAGTTACCACAGAAACTTGTATTTTCAGGTAGCACAATATTTCTCCTCTAAGTGCATTTCTTTCATTCGTGGCCGTATTAACTGGAAATATTAATAATACTGATCTTTAATGAGGATAAACTGCGTATTAGTTTCTTGAATTCATTATATAATAATGTAGCAAAGCTGCAACAAAGTTGAATTTATTAGTGCATCCATGTATATGTAGTAAAACCATAACTGTGTAAGATGGAAAGAAGGTCAGTAATGGAAAGAGGGTTATAGTTATTACAGGGTTAACCAAACTAATGAAATGAATTTTCGTTCAAACCTGACTGATAATCCCCTTACTGGCTTAAAATAGTAAATACCTACTGGTTCACAACAAATGAACCCAAAATGTACGTATGTGGTGGCACACACAGTTTAGGTCTTGTTCTAAGTTTTATTGTTTGCTCAATACGGTAATTTAATGTGTGTATTTAGTAACATAGGAAAAAAGATCGGAAATATGCGTTTTGTTCGTGGATACTTATTCTCTCTCTCTTTTTCACAGATTTTCCTAAGGAAGGATAACAATGCTGTATCACTTATGGAAGGAACACTCCTAGCTGTTGGTGGTCGTTATGATTACTTACTTCACTGTATGTCAGACTCCGAACATGTAGGTGCTAGCATAGACTTCCCATTTCTATTCAACTTTTCTTGTGTTTTAAGTTGTAGGCTCTTGACTTGAATGCCTCCATGTACATGTTTGCCAGAGATTCCCTTGGGCATATGTCTTAAGTGGGTTAAGTACCCATGACCTTCTGCTTTTTAAGGTCAGAATCTGGCCAACATGTTCATCAATGGGTTGAATGGTAATTTAACTGTTGCCGCACAAGATTCGAGAAGATCAAACAAGTTTAAATTCATTTTTCTAGGATTGTGATAATGTGGTTTGTTTTCAGTCTTCCCATATGGAAATATAAATATTGAAGTTCATCGATATCTCAGAACAGGGGTTTCAAGTAAAAAGTTATTATAGAGACTGCTATATTTAGTTCTCATTTATTCTGCACAATCATCTTTAATATAATAGACATCTTCTAATCTCTAATATTTCACACTATACATAGCATATTATCTTTTGTTATACATGATCAAATTTTACATGCAACTTATTATTTGACCACATAAGAGAGATGAATGCATTTCTAGTTGTTGTAATAATAAGCAAATGAAAGCAGCACATATAATTATGGTCACCACTTTTCTTGCTGCCAGAAATTTAATCCTTCAGGTGCAGTGGGGACTAGTCTTGCTCTGGAGACAATTCTGCTGCATTCTTCCGTAGATATTAAACCTTACAGGTTCTTCAACCCCCCCTCCGCGCGGGTGCGCATGCGTTTATGCTGCATGTGTATAGTTGGATCCAGCGCAGTTCTCATGCTTGATTTTTGCTCAGGAATGATGTTGGTGTTAGCGTTCTTGTTTGTTCAAGAGGAGGTGGCGGCTTACTAGAGGAGCGCATGGAACTGGTGTCTGAGCTATGGGAAGAGAATATCAAAGTAAGTTGGTCATTCTGATAAAGGTGTCGTATTATGTCCAAATAATGTATGAGCTTACCCGCTGGTATCTGTTCGATCAGGCTGAGTTCGTTCCACTGTCTGATCCAAGTCTTACAGAACAGTATGAATATGCAAGTGAACATGATATCAAATGTCTCGTAATTGTTACTGACACTGGTGTAACTCAAAAGGGTTCAGTTAAGGTAAGTCGAGTAGCCTAATTAGGCCATTCACATTTGTGTTCTTACATTAGTACCTCATACAATTGACTGCGGTAAGGTGCTTTCTATTACCAATGCGCAGGGTAAATTTTGAACTGTGAATAAGGTTTTGGGTTTGTGTCTTGAACTTTGACCTGTAGACTTCTTTCCTATTTTAAAGTTTCTGAATATCTGGTTATAGCTACGTATCCTTCTACTGTTAGGCTTTGGTTTATGTTTTCAGTCCTCTTCATTCAGTGGAAACAATATATTTGGCTGGGCTAGATCAAGATTATGACATAACTTCACTGGACCTTCACCAGGTCCGACATCTAGAGGTAAAGAAAGAAAAGGAAGTTGAGCGGGGAAACCTTGTCAATTTTCTCTCGGACGCAATGGAAACTCAGTTCAGAAATCCGTCCATCTGGAACTAGGTGATTTGTTCAGGGGCTCTGGTATTCATATTTAATGAAATTAGATTTTCAATTGTAACGCCAGTACGTTAAACTTCCCTTACCATAATATACGAGCATTCAGTTACACACACTTCTCTGAACGACCCCCCCCCCCCAACTCCGTTTTTCAAAAAAAGGGGTGGGGTGGTGGGGATATAATGCTCCATGGGCATTTGATGCCCTTCCAAATTCTTCTGCAGGTTATCAAGAGTCACCTCGAAGAAAACAGAGAAGTGAAAAGCTGGTGTTAGATTTCAAGAATACGTGGTCTTACATGTGTATATATAGCCTTAGCAACTTTTGCTGTAGATAAACTTTTGGTCTCACTCATAGAAGCTATTATGCAGCAGTAGTAGAAAACAAAATAAAATGGGAAAACAAGCAGCCGAATTCTTTCCTTCTTTTTTTTTTTTTTTTGGTGGGGGGTTTGGGGTGGGGGTGGGAATTGGAAGGAAACTTTTGCTATGGCAGACTTCCTTTCTGAAGAATACTTATATAACGTGTGGACATTAATGGGAAATGCTGATGGACCTGATAATTGGGCTAAGGCAGTCTCCTTTGATATGCAACTTGTTTTCTATGATTTCTTGAATACTTTCAACGGAAAACTTGCACTGAAAACCACCAACCATGTAGTAACAGCCTACCTTTGGACAAGGCTATACAGAAACCTATAAATTATATGGTTGCATGTTATACGATGTGGAAACTGGAACAAATTAATTATGACTTCATGACCGTGTGATGAGCTTACCGTCAATCAAAGGCTGACGATAATGAGGATGATGCTAGTGGAGACCGGAGAGGGTTGGACTTTTTAATTAGATAGCCGGTTTTTGGTAAATACTGGTTGGCTACTGCTGGATGTTAATTTTTTTACAAGATCTATTTGGCATTAATTTACTTATATAATTAGTTTATATGTTTGTATTCGTTTTAATATTTAAGCTAGTTTGAGTTGGACTAATAATAAGGTTTTGGGTTTGAGTCTGCCCCTCCCAGAAATTCCCTCAATAGTATCAAAATGTTTGAGCTTGTCCATGTCACGACTTTGTTTATATTTTAAGAATATTGTTAATTTTAGGCTTATCTGTAAGTTGCATTCAATATCAATAATAATTAATTAATCTGATAACAAGGGAAAAGAGCCTTTCAAAAATAAAAATAAATAATATGTGAAAAGAAGTTATTGTAATTATATTTTTTATTATTATTTTATTTGGTATTTTATATTTCTATTCCATTTTTGGGAGAAATTTGGGTCGCGAACTTTATAATTTATATATATATATATAATTTTGTATTTCGATTTGTGGGGAAAGGCTAGATGGCAAACTATCTATAATTATATTATTTTATTCTTCTATTTATTATTATAGTAATGTTAAGAAACTTTCGGGAAGTTTTGTTACAAAACTTCTCGAAAGTTCTTTAACATTTTCATTTATTATTATTAGTTTTTCTGGGGGGAGGGGGGAATTTGATACGGTTATTTTTCAATTGTAGAATAAAAAGTTACGGAACCCCCTTTCCTTTACATATGCCTATCAATTGTTATTTTTATTTATATATTTTATAATTTTCAGATCTGAATTTTTTATTTATTTTCTTTTGACTTTACAGAGATATTGTTAATATTATTAATGTATAATAAGAAAGTAGTAAATTGAGATATTTCGAATATGATTTTTTTTTAATGATAGTACCTTATTAGAATCTTATTAAGATCAAAGAGAAAAATTATGCTTGGTCGGGAAAATAGCAAGATAATAATTTTTATTATCTTGATAAATTATTATTATTATTATTATTATTATTATTATTATTATTATTATTATGCTTGAGGGAGAAAATGAATAGGGAAAGATGAACATTCTTGCCGTAAACTGGAATAAAATTGTTAGTAATTATTAGTGAGGGGAAAATAAATATGGAAAGATAAAGATTAACAAATTTTTTAATTACTAAGTTTGGGCGGGAAAAATAAATACAGGAAGATATAGAATGCTATAAACTAAAATAAATTTTTTTATTCACATTCTCCTCATCGATAAAGTAATTTCTTTTTTAAGAGTTAGTTCGGTTTTGTTTATTTTTGTAATTTATAATGAGTAGAAATGAGTAGTAGAGATTTAATTAAAATTTGAAATATATCGTGATTGTTGAGTAGTTGTCAAATCAACAGTCACATCATGGTAGATAAATTTATAAATTATAAAACTAAACAAAACCAAACAAGTCATAGTTTAACGTTAAATATTGTGTTATAATTTGGCAAAAACCCAATCAAGCCATCCCATGTGTTGGGGTTTTTATCGTACTGGGCTAGGTTGGGTTTTAGAATAATGTTCTTTTAATCAAGCTGGATTTGGTTCAGATTATATTTTACTAGCACAATGGTTCAGATTGCACTTATTGGCACAATAGTACTATTAGGAGCTGTTGCCCCAGATTGCAAAGGTTAGGGATGTTCGTTGCAAGTTTAAAGAATTACTAACAAATAATTCGTGAATATATAGTTATTACAAGTACAATGTCTAATTATAAGATTGGAAGGATAAACGATGAGTAGTTTTAAGAAAAATGATATCAATTTATAGAATTTCATTCAGAACTGATATTTTTGGGTTCGTGCTTTAATTGATATCATATGTTTAACTATTGTAAATAACTTTTTTCTAACTTCAATTTTTTTTTTTTTTATATATTTTCTCTCACATTTCACGGATATTGTACTTGTCATAAATTGTTTTATATTTTAGAAATTTAATAGTTCGTATCTAATTTTATTGTATTACCGTGTAAGGCAGCGGTTGGTGTACTAATAAAATAAAAGACGGTTTCCATTCAAAAAGAAAAAGAAAAAAAAGAAAAAAAAAAAAGACGGTTGTCAATAGAGAATTCTTTTCCCCCCAATTCTACAAGATTCTTCAGCGCGAAATATGTAAGAAACCGTTATTTGTTTTTAGATCGGCGACGCGTACTATTCTCTCAATTCACAGCTACTTTATGATTTCTATTCAAAGTTTGATTTTTGAACCGGAAATTGATATACGAGGTTTGGAGGTCGGTTGCCGATAATTCCGTCGTTGATGGATTCAACTTCATTGAATTAACACCAAAGTTTTCTCCTTTGAATATATAAATCTCTCTGAAAATAGCAAATCTTGATTTTTGTTGAAATTATAGCCTGGAATTCAGTTTCTGAGCGTTTGCGGATGGGGAAACCATTTTTATAGAAGACATTGGACAAACCAGCTACAAGAAGTATAAAAGGGTTATGCAGTGCTGCTTGTTTCTGCATTCAGAAGAAGAGCATTGGTTATTCTGATGTGGGTTTGAGTTATGAAACTTCAATTGCAGGTCAGTACTGGAGGATAATCACATCGGCATTTTCACATATTAGTGTTGTTCATCTCGTTTTTAATATGAGTTCGCCAATTTGGAGCCTTGGGATTATTGAGCAGTTGGGACATTTTGGTCTCGGGGTGGAGTGTTATCTACATTATACACTAGTGATGGTTCTTTTGTTAGGGATGCTAGTTGTTGCTAGTTTTAATCCAAAGGTTCAAACTAGACCATTTTCCGAGAGTCACCGCTGTTGGTTACTCTTGTGTTGTTTTTGGGTGGACGACGTTCTTATCAGTGAAACAATCCTCATTCAAGTTGAATCTTTTTGGGCTTCTTTCTCTTCCCATCAGTTTTGCGCCATTTGAGTCTCTCATCTTCTCATCTATAATTGTTCCTCAAGCGACTTTTCTTGGTCATTTGTCGGGAATAATTGTCGGCTATGCTATTGATTGGAAAAGGGTGAACTGTTGATTGGAAATATTTTCATGAGGTCTTGTAACCAAGGCTTGTCCAAGTACTTGTACTGTTACTCTGTTAATTTGGTTCATTCTCATTGCATTACTAATCCGAGTCTTCAATCTTTGATATTCAAGTATTCATTCAACTTACGGGCTTTCCTTAGACTCTCTTCAATTGTTTTTTTCCCCCTTCTTTTGCACCGTCATTTTTAACATCAACAGTCCAGTTAATTTTTAAGAACCGAACAAACTCTTTATCTATCACGCACAAAGCCGTGGACTTGCTAGACATATAATTACTCGAAAAAAAAAATTAGAAGGAATGGGGACCATTTGAATTAATGAGTTCCTATTTTTTGTGGATTAAAGTTGACAAGATATCAAATTGTCAGTTTGAATTCAAGAGTATGATATATTGAAAATGTTCAAGGACTATATGTTTACGGCACTGGATAGATGATGTGGTCTAATACCATGTGATTTAAGGAGGAAGTGGTGATGTGTTTATATTGTGCCACGTGGCTTGAACGTTATTATTAGTATTATTATTATAGTGTGGTCAAAAACATGTTTTGACATTCAAGAATCAAGAGTGTGTGAACTGATACGCTGGTGTCTGGCTTCTGTTTCATCTTGTCCAAGCGACAATCAAAGCTGGAAAGCGAGTTTATAGTTTGGTTCCCGGAAGTCCCTTTAACCCAACAACATGTCTCGTGCAACCATGTCGATGTTTTCCATAATAAATTGCAAGAAAATAATGCAATGACACCTCAAAACCCGTAAAATGACGCCAAATTTTGATGGCCACTAGTATGTCATGCCACGTACGTACCCAACTAAATAGCCACACATAAAATTTGCTGTTTTCCCCACCAGTTGCTTTGCTGTCTCAATCGTGTTCTAGCATTTGATCCGCAAATCAATTCAGAAACCCTTATCTGTTATAGATTGATTTTTCTTTGATTCTCCTTCGTTGCTTCTATCGCCTTGCTTTCTTCTGTTTTTTATTGTTTATCTTTTTCCCCAGTGTTCTGAGCCATATATAATTTCACGCGTTTCTTTCAGCGTCTCTCTACTTTGTAGATTTTTTTCAGCTAAAATCTTTTTTCACCAGACAAGTATTGATATTAATTCATTTTGGGTTCTTGGTGCTTTGAAAAGATTGATTTTCTGGTAATCACAGATTCTTTTACCTTGTTCCTCATATCATATGGGTAACTCTTGAATCTTGAAGAAAATTTATGGGTTTTTCTCACTGTCTTAATACCTATGCAGTTTTGTCATATGGGCCGATTTTGACCACAACCACTGAAGAAAGAAGATGAAAATCCAGTGTGATGTGTGTGAGAAAGCTCAAGCAACAGTGATTTGCTGTGCTGATGAGGCTGCCTTGTGTGCAAAATGTGATATTGAAGTGCATGCTGCTAATAAACTTGCAAGCAAACACCAAAGGCTGCTTCTCCAGTGCCTCTCCAATAAGCTGCCTCCTTGTGATATATGCCAAGTAAACCAAACTTTTCACCCATTCTCTGCATTATTATTGTATAGTATATGGCATGCTTGGCAGAGATCGATTGATCCATGCTCTACTTCCTTAAAGAAACATAAATTCTTGGAATAATGGTTGGACGGCAGGGTAAATTGGATCTGGAAAGTATGAAAGAAGAAAATAAGATAAAGCTTGTGTTGATCAATTCATTCTGTATAATTTATCTTTGATATTGCCTGCCATATATGATGTATGCCTCAATGTTTTCCCTTGTACTATGAATGATTTTGGATTCATTATTAGTAAAGTATACCTGACATAACCTCTATTTTGCTCACATTCATATTATGCTGCCTAGTTCTTCTAACAAATGTGTCATGTTTTTCTTTTTATGGAAAATCCACTGTTGTGGTGGTGACTGCCATTTTACGTTTGATGTTTTGCCTTCAAGTTGCATATGAAAGCTTCCTGGTTGATTCAATATTTGTATTCTGTTAGATTTTAGCTTCACTGACTTGTACCAAATGAGTATGGCCTAGCTTTTCCTAGGAAACAATAGATCTTGGACTAGATCCTAAAGTTTACTCTTTTGATTTTTCCCGAGTTTTTCTCTCGATTGCACAAGGCGGCTTGACCGTGGGAGATGGACGACTCATTGGTTTGCACATAGTACTTAACTCATTCTTGGGCTTCTTGTGGCTTGGAATCATTCAAGATATAATAGTCCAAGCTACAATGTTTTTATTCGGAAGAGCAAGAGTAATAATTTTATGAAGCAATATCTCTTGCATAATGGTATGGTTATTAGGCTGCATAAGTTTTGGAACTCGTTCTTGAAAGTGCATTAGATTTGATACAGTACTTCCAGTTCAATTTGAATTTCCTATCATGACTTTAGAGACTCTGGTTGGAAACCAGGATGTCCCAATGTAGGAACTGGATCCTAGTTATCAAAACTTGTCTGTTGTATTTAAAGGGGGAAAGGCATTTCTGTAAATTTATATCTTGTGAGAATTAAGGCATATGAAGAACAGGTTGTATGCTTCCTCATGTACATGTTTAGGCTTTGCTTGAATTTGGAGACTGAAACTGGCCACCTAGACATAGCAAGACTCAAGTTAGAAGCTTAAAGGTTAAAAACTATTTATCTTGGACTTGGAGTCATAATTTGCTCTTGATACTGGATTATGCTCAATATTCTTGACGCTATTTTATAAATAAATGATATCTATGTGGTTGTTCCACTTTCTCTATTGAAGATGAGAGAGAGAGAGAGAGAGAAAAAAAAAAAAAAAGGAAAATTACCGTGAATAGTTCTGGTCAGATCATACTGTACAAAAAGAATACGAATGCAAAGAAAGAGACCTTTTATGATCAACGCTGGCTGTTTGTAAACGTATCAAGTGTCTTTTCTGATGACTTTTTTCTCATTGATGATCATTTTTTCTATGCATTCATCACTTGTAGGAAAAGCCAGCTTTCATTTTCTGTGTCGAAGACAGAGCACTCTTCTGCAATGACTGTGATGAATCTATCCACTCAGGCAATCGTCTTGCTGCGAACCACCAGCGGTTTCTTGCCACTGGAATCCAAGTTGCTTTGAACTCCAGTTGTAATAAGGAAAATGTAAATCAGACAGAGCTGAGGCCCCCCAAACCAAATCCACAACAGATAAAAACAACTGCACAGCAAGCATCTAGTATCACATCGCCATCCTGGGGTATAGACGAGTTGCTTCAATTCTCAGATTCTGAATCATCCAAAAAGGTAAGGAAGCTAATCGTAATGGGGGATTGTTTGACACAACTGCAAATGACAATTATGCATTCTATAATGGTTTCTTGCATATGGTTGTTTTTATCAGATATTTTAAGTCGTCTGTCTGATTATGTCTATACCATACGTGCACAGAAGGAGCAACTCGAGTTGGGGGAACTAGAGTGGTTGACAGACATTGGTCTGTTTGGAGATCAAATAGCAGCAGCTGAAGTACCTCAGGTCCCAGTGTCTCAACCAAGTAATATGACCTCCTATAAACCAGCCAAATTTTACATGTCCCACAAGAAGCCTCGACTTGAAATTCCAGACGAGGATGATGATGAGTTCTTCACGGTGCCTGATCTTGGTTGATTCTCAATGTAACAAACACGTTCCATCCTCCACCACTCTCTACCTGGATACATAAATATAATAAATCTTCTTCTTGTACTTCCATGTAATAGCTGATGAACCAAGTGATTTGCTGTAGGTGTGCTCAAGTGTAACTCATAGATTATAGTGTAATGCTACTCCATTATATTACATGGCACTTTTCGTTTTATGGTCCCAATTTCCATGTGCCTGTGTCTTTGATTTTAGTAAATTCATATACCATTGCTTTCGTCTTCTTGTCACTGCTCAACGAAGAGACTATCTATCACAAGAAATGAGTGTTAAAAAATGTAGTTCTAGAAAACAATGATAGATGTGTCTTTCTAGAATAAGATATGTGAATTTCATATTCTTAGCTCAATTAATTTATTGATTGAGGGCATATTTATTTATTTTTTAAATAGAACCATTATTTATTTTTCATTAAAATTGGGATATATATATATATATTTTATGGAAAAGAAAATGTATGAAATTGTACTTTTTAATTATTATATTGATCCAATGTGTGTAAACATTGAACGAGCATATTTTTATTGTCCACTGTGAGGGAGGTTCTCTCTCGTACAAGTCTAGAAAAATATTAAATGGATGTCTGTCTGTCCTTACAGATATTCTTGTTTCTCTTGATCTTCTATTTCAATGATCTTTCTTTCTCCTCTTGTTGCATCTTAATCTTACTGTCGACAATCACCGCACAACAATATACTAGTATAAGAGTATAGAAGTGATGAAGTTTAGGGTCATTCACTTTACTTTTATTTTTAATAATACAAAGTGATTTTATAACACAAAGTGAATATAGAAGAGAGGAATTGATAATTGATCAATAAGTTTGAGAGTTAATTAGGATATATTATTATAGATCATAAATTAATCTAACACTCAATATATAATAAGTTATGGCATTATATAGACCATGTAGTACTACAACACACTAACACACTATACATTAGACAAAAGAACACGACTCATTACAGATCACCCGAGTCATTGACACTTCTCTTTTATTTACGCCCCGTCAATAGTCAATTGTCAATTCTGAGAACTTCATCTATTAAAAAAAAAATAAAAGAAAGAAAAAGAAAAGAAAAGAAAATCTCTCTCTCTCTCTCTCTCTCTCTCTCTCTCTCTCTCAATCAAGTAGTTGCACTAGCTCACCCTCCGAAACAATCAATCAGTAGCTTGGAAGTGTTTGAATGGAGGTCGGAGTGCTGGAAGAGATACTGACTGCCTTCGAGAGTTCTATATCTCAAATAAAATGGCGACTCAAATCTTCTTCCAAGCATCGTCTTGAGACAGG
Organism: Nyctanthes arbor-tristis; assembly: GCA_963692815.1. Taxonomy (NCBI): domain Eukaryota; kingdom Viridiplantae; phylum Streptophyta; class Magnoliopsida; order Lamiales; family Oleaceae; genus Nyctanthes; species Nyctanthes arbor-tristis. The sequence continues at coordinate 76,168 of CAVNYN010289536.1, read as the reverse complement.
TTTCATTTTTTCCTTTTGTTCCTCCAAATTCTATTAATTCATTAATTAATCGTAATGATACCACTGATACGGACTTCAGGGTCTCGGACAAGTTTCAATTTTGATTCCATATTTCGGATTCTTGATTGTAATCAGGCTAATAGTCTTGCACTCTAATGTTTGTTTGTGGAACTAATTTTACGAGCATTTAAAGTTTTTGTGTAAACTCCAATTCAAGTTTCCACTTATTCATTGGATTTCAATTGATGGGTCAATTGTAGTTTTGTAGATTGATCAATAATCTATAAAGTGAATTTCTCTAAACAGATATTCTGGCCTTGTGCACCGGGATGAGACCGGTTATTATGGTAGATTATGGTGGTAAAATGCCTGAACTGCAGGAACGACTTTGTGCATTTCTCAAGCACTGCAAAGAGGTTTGACCTACATCTTTATTGGCTTTTTTTAACGATTATGTATGCAGCTTTTGCAGAAATATGATCACTTTGCTTTAGTTCTTGTTTAGAAGCCCGGTCGTGGAAATATTGTTGAAGTCATTTCGTAGCTTAACATAACCTTCCTGTCTCTTATTTTCTGAGAAAGTAACAAGAGCTATGCTGTTCTTGCTATTCTGTTAGAATAATGTACTTATCCAGAAAGGTTTAACTTTTTTTATTCATCACATTACTTAAAATTAGTTTCTCATGTTGATGCACAGAGCAGTGCACTCACTTGCATCTGGTTGAGTGTCATGTCATCCATTTAGAGGCTACAGGTTGAAAACCTTCCACGGCACGTGCTGATTAAGTTAGCGACAAGTACCTAGTCTAGTTTCACTGTTGTTTCTGATGTCATCCTTAATTTATGCAACAGAAGCCATCGAGAATGCCATAAAACCGTTGCAAGACTCATTTCGCTGACATAAAATGAGATGTGAAGCAGTGTAGGAGAAATGTTAATAGCCTCACTTAACATATATCGTGAAGGCACACAAAACCATCTGCAAGACTCATTTCACTGTAATGGATATGTCAAATCGCTGATTCAGAATCTATTAGGATCACTTTACCACCTAGCTTCTTGGACCTTTGAAGAGGGTATGATCATCGTTTGTGTTACACCTTAGTATCAGGCTCCATTAAGAGAAGCATAATGGCTAAATTATTTAGTTGGAGACTGGATGATAAAATTACAGGAAAATGGTGCTGTAGATGCCTGGAAAAGGAAAATAAGCATCGGTTATTCGAATGCCATTGATGGAATTCTATTTTGATTTGTTCCTCAATTTCTGATGGGTCTTTTAGATCCCAAGGGTTTTAGGGAGTTTTTGTTCTTGAAGATTGATTGCATGTCATTGACACTACAAGTAATTGTCACATGCTTTCAGGAGTCCTCAGTTTTTGAGCTTCTGCGCATCATGGTTATAGAAGATATGATCTATTTGATTCATGTCAGAGCACTTGCAGACTTCGTCATGTCAAGTTTAAACTTGGAGATCGAAATGCTCTTTGTTGACCTCGAAAAGGATCCTCCAGAGGTTTTCTCTTCACTTTTATGAATATATTTTGCACGATACTTTTCTTTCGTCTTTTCCTTTATTAAGTTATTTTACTGTGATTTTAGATGATAATGCAAGTGGAGGAAAGCTCTGCAGCTATGCAGCTTCTATCAGCTCAGAAGTTGTTTGCCTCTATGTTTTCTGCCAATTGTACAGATTTAACTGCTAATCCAGGGCCCTCTCCTGGAGAGCTGGTTACTTCAGTGTCTTCTGAGTTAATTGATCTCAGTTTCTGCCTTCAAAAAAGTCAAGTCACAATGCCAACCCTTAACGGGTAACTCTGCATTTTACCCTCAAATATCCATGTGGTCTGTTTTTCCTGGATATTTTATATTTCACCACCTCATCTAATTTACGAGGTAATATCTAAATGCGCAAAACCTGTCAAAGTTGGTTAAAACATCAAGCATCTTCGTTTCCAATTCAAACTCCAAAGTTTCATTCTCAATTCGAATTATTGTACGTGCTAACTGACTTGGATAGAGGCCCTTATGTGAATCCGTTGCTATCATTGCTATGCTGTTTCAACGGTATATTTGTTGACAAGGAAAGCAGAAGGTTCTATTTATGACACTTTAATAGTAGGGAATTGTACAACTTGGGGAATTGGACTACACTCTGTATTCATTAATATGTATTATATGTGTTCTCTTAAAGGAAGAAACTATTCTTTTGTTTCTAAATTCTAAGTGGAATAGTAAATCATCAACTCCCCAATTTTTTAAACAGCCTAATAGTTATGTATTTTAACTTATAACGCCTGTTGTATGTTAATCTTGCTTGATATATATTCTCAATCACCTATTGTACTACTTGATAAAATATTACTGCAGGTGGCTTCTTGGTTATCCAGTAGTGTACTTGTTTGGGAAGGAACATATTGACAGTGCCATATATAATCTCTCAACAAAGTGTCTTCATATTTTTCAAATTTTTGTCTGCAGGTATGTTTTGAACTTATTCTCATGTGTACAAGCTTATTAATCCGGTTCAGTCTGTTATTCTTCCGAGTGTCCCCAGGCCGAGTGTTATCTGTATGTACCTTTGTTCTGGTGATCTGAAAACCTAATTGAAATTATGTGCTCAAAGCTAAGCTTGTTGGCCGCATTTTTATTTGTTAAGAATATGAAGCTATGTCTCTCTATTGAGGAAATTGCAGCTGATTGATGATATATATATATATATGCAACTGAAATTTATGTTGCTGTAGGGAAGGTGCAACTATTAAAGGATCTCGGCAAGAATTAATGAGGTAAGATTTTGTTTTCTTTTTGTTTTTTGGGTGGTGGCATCTAACCATTATGAAACTGCAAAAAAGACTACTAATAATTGTAATTAAAAGATGCGTCTTCATTTATATAATATTGAAATGAAAAGTGCACATCACAATGATAGAGCGTCTTTCCAGTGCCTCTGGATGATGTCCAGATTCACTGCAAATTTTGAATTTCTCTCTCTTTCAGGAAATCTATGTATGGAAGCAATTGATGAATAAGTTTTACATCTTTTAGTTGAACTTCACACTAAAATTGTGACAGTTGATTCTTCTGAGAATTATTGAAAACTGGTGAGCAATAACAGATTCCACAGTTATAAGTTTATGCAGAATTATAAGTTTAGGAAAGTGCCTAGCCATAGTTAGTTAGATCACATGTACAGGGAACCAGATTTGTTTGTGGTTAGCACGCTACAAAGTACGAATTGGTATGGGATCACTGGCAATCATGCAACTATTTGTTAATAATAATTCTAGTAAATCTTGGAATAGAGCAGTGGTTGCTTTTGGTTTATGTTTTATGCATTATATACAATACAATCTCAGTTTTACAGTACCTTATGACTTGAGCTTGGAGGGCGGTAACGAACAGTGGGCGAAGGCATTTCTGGCTCGCATGCAAGGAAGGTGGGAAAGATGCAAACACGTTTGGGGATCTTTGGAGATGGAGGTTAACAGTTGTTATCCACAGGCGATTGCACTGTAGAAATACCTAACAGATTTTTTATTTCTTTATGTATATGTTTTTTTAAGTGTGAATCCTAACAGGATGTAGAGCCAATGAGTTTTTCCTTTACAAATTGAGAATTCCGTGGTTTATGTTTGAAATGTAAATGCAAGTACTTCAATGTATCCCAGTCATCATAATAATCAACATCAACATACATGTTATTTTTTAAATCTTCATTTTAAGATTTTACTTGCAGAGAAAGGAAGCAAGTTAAATTTATTCAATTATATATATATATATATATATATATATATATATATATAAGGAAAAGCAAATGGTATCTTTTCATTGTGAATCAACATCTTTCCTTTCCTGTTCTTTTTTTCTCTTTTTTTTTTTTTTTTTTAATAATTTGCAAACCTTTCCTATTCTATTTTAATAAGGAAATGCAAGGGAAAAAATATACTCGTTTTTAATTTTTGAAGGAAAAAAAGATAAATGCATGCAATTAAAGTAACAAAAAAACGTTCCCTTTTTTAAGCAAAAATTCATTCCTTTTTATTTTCTAGCCCTTCTGATAAAAATTTCCCTGCCATCGGATCAGGCTCTAGCCCATGACTTCAACATTGAAAAAATTATTCATAATAGTAATAAGTAAATAATAATTAGGGAAAATTTTCAAACATCTCCTACCCATGTGGCCTGTATAGATGGAGACTAGAGAGGACTCATAATTATAACGTTTAATATCAGTATTAATATTATTATAATTATAATTATAATAATGAGAGGGATAATGATTCTTGTCAGCATTATGCACTGTTGTCACATATTTCTTATAGATGGATGTTTAGGCTTGTCAATAAACAACATTTCTTGAAACGAACACTAACGGATTCAAAGTAAAATTTGTCGATGCCGATTCAATTAGGGCATTAATATTAATATATCTGATATATAATTTAATAGCAGATGTGAAGGAATTAAAATGAAAATCAACTTTCCTATGTTATCATCCTAATTATTTTACTTTTCCCAAGGTTTTATTCAATTGTTATTAGAATGTTTTGCTTAAATATGGAATGTTAATAGAAAAACCCCTTAACATTATCGGTTTCCATTGAAAATAAAATTCATTTATAAATAAATAAAATTTATATTTTTATGATAAAAATATGTATTAAACCATATCTTCCTGAACATGAGCCGATAAAAATAAGTGGATAGAAAATTCATACTTAATTTACGTTAGGACCTGAAGAATTGAAAGAAACAAATTGTGTGTTTGGTCGCCAATATTTTTCTCTTAAAACGGCCATTTTTTAACAAAGATTCTTACTTTTATAGTGTTTGGGTTAATATTTTCTTTCTATGAAAAGTGTTATCCACATTTTTTGTCACAATCACCCTTTTTTTTTTATATAAGGAAGATATTTTCCTATTCGAGTAAACAGTTTTTGTTTTCTAGGTAGAAAAAGCTGCTTAATGTGAATTCTACGAGAATACTTTCTTTTCAACTAAATTCAATGTCTGTAATTAGTGCACTAAATAGAACAAAATAGAAGTTCCTTTGTTATTACGTACCATATATCGCATAGAACAAAGTGGAAGTTCATCCATGCTTTTCTAGGCAAATTTTTTTAAATACAATTTGAAGATCATATGGATGGGGACGATGACTCAAACTGGGATTAAAATTTTAACTTTATTTACATTCTAAAGATAGTAAAGTTTGCCATTTGTAATGCCAAAAATAAATTTGTTGCTTTATATATGTTAATTGCGGATCACTTTTCCATTTTTATTATAAGGTAGGCAGAATAACTAATTAAACTGATTTTATCTTCAAACAAAATTTTTTATTAATTAATGTTGCTTTATAATAATTATTATAATATAAACATATTATAACTGAAGGATCACTTTTCATTTTTCATTAATTTCCATATTTTATAAACAAAATGGAGTAAATAAATAAACGGATTTTTTGTATCAAAATTAAAAAAAATAATAAATAAAAATAAACGGATTCTTTATGATTCAGCAAGGGAATACACTAAAATAAAACAAGGTAACCAGAAATCATTCCTTTTATTTCAACATTTTCAAAGGAAATTTCCTTTCGGACGACAGTTGAAATCATTATAAATAACCCTTATCTAACTGCAGATTTTGTGCAATAAAAATCAAACCTCAAAATCAGAGAAGGTTAATTAATTAATCCATGGAGTCTTCAGTGAGTAACAAGAAAGGACTGCAGGTTGTTATGTTTCCATGGTTGGCTCATGGACACATTTCACCCTACCTCGAGTTGGCCAAGAGGCTTACAGAAAGAAACTTTCTTGTTTATCTTTGTTCAACCCCTGCAAATTTGAGTTCTATAAGAAACAAAATTGGTGAAAAGTTTATGCTCACGATTCGACTAGTCGAACTTCATCTCCCCAAGATGCCTGAATTCCCTCCTTGTTACCACACCACCAATGGCCTCCCTCCCCACCTCATGCCAACACTCAAAAAAGCATTAGACTTGGCAGCGCCAAAATTTGCTCATATTTTGAGCAACATCAGGCCTGATTTGCTTGTTTATGATTTTTTGCAGCCATGGGCTCCCGTGGTTGCTGAAGTCCTTAATATCCCTGCTGTGGAATTCATCACCAGTAGTACCAGCATGACAGCTTACATGTTCCATTCCTTGAAGTACCCTGGAGTTGAGTTCCCATTCCCGAGGTTGTTTTATCGGGATTATGAAAAGATTCATCTTGCCAAACTGCTGGAGTCTGCCAATGATGAAGAGTTCAAGAAACGTTCCTTTTTTGGGATTGAGAGGTCATCTAATATTGTTTTGGTCAAGGGTTTTAGGGAAATTGAGGGCAAGTACAGTGATTATCTCTCTAGTTTATTAGGAGGGAAGAAAATAGTAGCTGTGGGGGCTTTGGTTGAGGATCCCTACACAATTAGAAAATGATGATGGTTCAGAGATTATTGAATGGCTAGACAAAAAGGATAGGAATTCTACTGTATTCGTCTCTTTTGGGAGTGAATACTTTCTTACAAGAGAAGAAATGGTGGAACTGGCTTATGGGCTAGAGCTTTGCAATTTGAATTTCATATGGGTTGTGAGGTTTCCCAAAGGTGACAAAACCATTCTAGAAAATGTTTTGCCACAAGAGTTTGTTCAGAGGGTTGGGAACAGGGGACTGGTAGTTAAAGACTGGGCACCACAGGCTAAAATACTGAATCATACCAGCATTGGTGGGTATGTGAGCCACTGTGGATGCAGTTCAGTGATGGAGGGTATGAAGTTTGGGGTTCCTATCATAGCCATGCCAATGCACCTTGATTAGCCACTCAATGCCAGGCTCATGGAAGACGTCGGGGTTAGCGTGGAGGTGGTGAGGGACAAGCTTGGGCATCTGCAGAGGGAGGCGGTGGCGGCCGTGATTGGCCATGTCGTGGCAGAGACAAGCGGAGAGTCTGTCCGGAAGAAAGCAAGAGAGATGAGTGAGATGATCAGGATCAAAGGGGATGAAGAGATTGACGAGCTTGTGCATGAATTTTTGCAGCTTTGTGCAACCGAGAAATAGACGCAATCTTTTTCTCTCAGATTGCAAGTTTGTTTTGGGTTTGGTACCTAAATTATTTGTGAATTGCAGCTGTGTATGCCTGAATTTTAGATTGGATAATTTTAACCCAACTGCTTCTAGTTTTTTGTTTAAAATAAAAAATTTGCCCCGCATTATTTAATATTTCCTTCATTCATATGCCACAACACTTTAGGATTCTATCGACTTAAGATTATTATTATTATTAGATTAGAAAATTTTTATATTATTTTAGTTTGTTTGAGATTTATGTACACATGTCATTCTGTGTACATGTGTTACTTCTTTTTTATAAAGATTTCAAGTTAATTTCAATTATAATAGGATCTCATTTAATTGACTGTGAAATGATCTAAATGTTAAATGATGAAATTCATTCATTTGGATCAACTGCTCTAATTTTCTGACGGTTGAGTGTCCCCCAGTCCAGATTTAAGGTCAAGAAGAGCAAATGGATGCAAATGTTGGGGACCTTTGCTGCAATATACCCTTGTTTATAGATATAAACCGTCCGATCCTGAACGGGTCGAGATCAACGGGAGTCGGATTAGGCCCATTCGCGGAATTATATAGAACGAGCGTTTTCATCACCATATGGTACTCGTCGCTCCATAATTGGTTCAAAGAAAAAATTAAACTTTATTTGATTAGTTACAGCCAATGAGAGCGCTCCATCTCACTCTGTTTCGAACCCACCCACAATACAACCTAAAGCTGAGCCCTCAATCCCTTCTGTATGCGCCTGAGGATCGGAAAGTTGGATAATAACGGTTTGCTCAACTTTGGAGTAAGTTCCCCTCTTTTTCTAACGCGAGTTTTCGATTTTGTCCTCCAATCATTTGATAAAAGTTTTTTTTTTTTTGCGGTTTTCTTGAATGTACAAGGCTTGATATCAACTTGAATAGGATTTGCTGTTTTCTATGATCGCTGAGAATGCGGACCTTCAACGAATTACCCACCTTTTTGCTTTTGAAATATTTCGTGGAAGCAACAGTGTAAATTCTTTTAACTATAATGAATGTTTGCCGGTAAGAATTATCTCTTCCTTTTCTCTGTTTCCTGAAGGAGGGAGGTCACTGGATTAGGCCTAAAAGATTTTAGCTTTATGTGTTTTTAATTTCCGATTTTTGAAATTTCATAAATAATTGGATATCATTTGTGAAAATAATGCGAATCTTTATCTCTTTCCGTTGGTTTAGATATTACTTGGTGTTTATGAATTTGAAAATACTACGGCTGTTTCTTATTTTGGCTTGATGTTTCTATTTTCTTCCACTTCTCAGTGAAATCTTAAAATGCATTCCATTATTTGAGATCGTTAATAGGCTTCTCAGTCTATTTAAACTGAATTAAACTGTCCCACTGTTCAATCTATAATGAGCCTAAGGGAATATGACATGTTTTCTACAGTGGATTTTGATATTGATGGTGACGTCAATGGCATAGTAGGAAGTTCCATTGATATTGTAGGACGATCAGATGATGGAGATGCAATTCTAGGAACTTCCACTGACGGGGCACTCCAGCATGGTCTTGATATTAAAGTGGATGAAGATTCTTCTGGTAGGGACATATTCCAATTGGATGGCACACAGGATGTAAATACTTCAGGTCATCCAGATGAACCTTATGTCGGACAGGAGTTTGAATCTGAAGCAGAAGCACATACGTTTTATAATGCATATGCTACGAGAGTAGGTTTCATCATACGGGTGAGCAAGCTCTCTCGATCTAGGCGTGATGGATCTGCAATTGGCCGCGCTCTTGTTTGCAATAAAGAGGGTTTCAGAATGCCAGACAAGCGTGAAAAGATTGTACGGCAACGAGCTGAAACAAGAGTTGGTTGCAGGGCAATGATTTTAGTTAGGAAAGTAAGCTCTGGGAAATGGGTCGTTACGAAATTTGTTAAGGAGCATGAACATCCTTTATATCCTGGCAAAGGTCGTAAGGACCTAATCTACAATCAATATCCAGTAAGTTCCTGCTTGCTGAATGGTGATTTCTTCCGGTGGATGTACATTAGTATTTTCTAGTTTTGCTTTTCAGATATTTTGTTCTTTTGCAGTTTACTATTTTCTGGGCCCTCAAATGGTTAACTACAATAGTTAACTGTATGATCGTATTTGATATGATTTTCTTTCAATTTTGGAAAAATCTTGGTAAAACATACCTTAGTAAAGCATTATGCTGCTATATTTTTAAGACTTCAATTCTGGGAATCATGCAAGTGTTGCTGCAGTCTTGGATGGTGAACTGCTCTTCAAGGCAGTAAATTAGCATTTAAGTCCTGAGAACCACCAGGGAGGTTGAATCAAACAACACCTCTGAGTTGGGAGTGGTCCAAAAAAAATGCTCGATTCTCCGGGGAATCAGGTCTCTATGCATCTAAAGTGTTTAGAAGCAATCAAAGTCCACGTCCTCTTACCTTGTTATAGCAGCCATGCTTCATACTTGTGTACAGCCTAGACAAATTTTTTCTTGGAAAGATATTGCATGATTCCCATAAGTTCGGTTCAATGAACTGCCAGATATTGATCTACCTAAAAAGGCATGAAACTTTAAAACAATGGTTAACTTTTCACTAATTATTGGATTCGAAAAATTTAGTGAACATTATTCTCCCATTTACTTTAGTTTTTCTCCTTTTGTCAAGTGCTTATTCTAAAGGATGTTTCCCATTTCTTGTGTTGATAATTTTTTGTTAGTAAGTTGTATTTTTGGTTTTTATTTGACGGCTAGAATTTGAAGTACTCTTTCCTATCTGTGTTTATGATGCGTTTATACTATCCATATTTATCATTTTCTTGTGACGATTACAACTTCATGAATTGACTCTAGTTTTTAGATTATGTTGTGTTGGAATACAATTCATATTAGCTTAGACCTGATTGGTAAAATAATATAGAATATGGATCTATGCCTTTTGGTGGCTATCGAGCACTAGTATTCTAAACGACAGATTTGTAACTTTAATGCAAGGATTTTTACATTTTAGTGTCCGCTGCAATATAGAGGTCAAATTGTCTCCAAGATTATTTCCGTCTACCACATCACAAGGATACATCATACATGTGCCCTGTACTAATTCTTATCTTCCTTGTACTTATGTTTGGTATCTAAACCTGGACTCTAAAACTACTGTGGCTAACAAAGAAATGGAATTGTACAAATACGTGTATTTTAGCTATGTTAAAGTTACTTCTTGATGGTGATACACGTTCTACCACCTCTTGCCATATCTTCTTACACCGTTAACTATTGATTGGCATCAACTCATTGCTATTTATGTGCCAGATCTGATCATAAAAACATAAATATGTCAAATGCACATGCCATGAATGAGTGAACAGTGTACCTATTTTTATTTATTGTCAATCTCCATGTTTTGCTCTCTAATTTGATTAAGAGGTATCCCCCTTTCTTCAGTGTTATCCTAACCCTTGAAAATCAATAGCAGCACCTTGTGTTTTCATCCTTGCAAACTCACTTGTTCAGCACATATGTTTACCATTCAGGCCTCTTTTGGTCTCATTATCAGGCAGGATTATGCATGCTGATTACTGGAACTCCATGAGAACTTGATGTCTCAGAGTGAGAAAGAAGCATTGGTTGGGCAAGGAATGAAAGAAGCTATTGTGAAAATCTGGTCATAAGTATCTAGAGAGGAAGGCAGTGTGTACTAGAGGCATCTGTAAACTTAATTTAAAATGGAAAAGATAGTTGACAAGTTAGAAGAGCTGAATTCTGGAATTTGTTTGGTTCCCTGCTGCGGCCTTTTTGTTTTTAAATTAAGTTTA